>MU674632.1:37135-65939 GCA_026770625.1 Nicotiana glauca
TTATGTCACTACAAAATGCTTATGAAAATTTTCATGGTATCTCCTATAATCGTACTTTGGTGCCGTAAAGTTTCATAAGCAAAGAAGAAAGCCTTAAAAGTTATCAAATATACAACTGCAGCTAATTACATATCCAATAATTTTTATAAAGTTTTTCTAAGATGGTCTACAAAGTGTATAATTGGCACATATGTGATTTAGTTGAAGGGTCTGATAGGAACAACTATATCTTTAAGTGCACAAAAAAGGCCAAGTTTAAGGGCACAGTCATGTATTTGGCCTAAAAGCAATTTTAATATACAGCTTGTTTGGAAAGTCACCTTGCAAATGTATATGAGTATAATTGGGTGTAATTATAGTTTGGCATGTTTATTTTGTTAAGTAACTACTTGGTCAGTATGAAATTAAGCGTAATTAGAGGGGTGTAATTACACTTTTCATTTTCAACGGGAGGTGAGAAACTGAGAAATGGTGTTAATTACAAGGTTGCCTTTTAGTTTCTTTACTTTTTGTTTTTATATTAATTTATTTTTTTATAAATTTTTATTTCTATTTTTATAATTTTTTTAATTTTATTTTTACTTTTTAATTTCTTTTGAAATTTTAATATATATTTCTCTTTGTATATTATTTATCTTTTATTTCTCTAACTTAACTTTTGGTGATTCAGTGTAATTTTTTATATTTTATCTTTTATTTATTTTATTATTCTACTTTTTTGAAACTACACCTCGTAATATTAGAAATAATGAGTCATTAACAAACTTGACACATAATGAGTGTCACGACCTTAAACCCATACCCAGTCATGATGGCGCATCTCGTGAAGATAAGGTCAGCCGACATATCTCCAATTCGAAGTTAAATAGCTAAACAACAATAACACAGGCTAAAACATGATTTAATAATTTTAAACAGCAGATAATGTCATAACAATGCAGAAGTACAACCCAAACACATCCCAAACCGGGGTGTCACTAGTCATGAGCATCTACTAAGGTCTAGCTACATCTGATGAAATCTGGAATGTACTAAATACAGACTAATAGAATAAAGAGGGAGAAAACAGTGTTACGGACGCCGGCAACTACCTTGCTAAACTCCGATGACTCTGCCTCTGATCAACCAATACCCGCTACCGGGTTCAAAATACCTGAACCTGCACACAAGGTGCAGGGAGTAAAGTGATTACTCCAACTCAGTGAGTAATAAAGGTAAATAACAACTAAGCAGTAAGAAATCACGTAAAGCATATCAACATGCTGTATAAAAGCAGTATAAAACCATTTAAGAAAGCAATGAAGCTGTGAAATCTCTTGAAAACATCTTAGCTCACTTCAAACTTCCTTTGAAAAATGACTTTTCAATAGTTATGCAAATGAATGCAAAGCAGTTAGTGCAGATAAGCACAGAAAATCCGCATATCGGGCATAAATACAATAGTTTAACAAGTAAAATGACAAGTAAATATGAAAGATAACACATAAAGGTTCGCCCATCGGGCACAACGTCAACAACTCCGCCCCTCATGCTATATCTCAAAACAATACCATCCCATCGGGCTATCACATAGTACAATATCAGCCCCTCGGGCTATATCTCACATCACAATGAGTACCTGCGCTCACTGAGGGTGCACAGACTCCGGGAGGGGCCCCTTACGGCCCAAGCGCAATATCAAGCCACCTCGTGGCATCAAATCAATGCCCTCAATCTTATATCAGTCAAGCCACCTCGTGGCGTATATATCTTAGGCCCTCGGCCTCATAAACAATATCAACAAGCCACCTCGTGGCGTACATATCTCAGGCCCTCGGCCTCAAATCAGTATCAGTGTTTCCTCACAACTAGGCCCTCGACCTTACTCAATCAAAAATAATCACAAGCTCCTAAAGCATTAGTAAAATAATATTTCTCAGCCCAAAACATCATTTAAAATATTATTTAAGTCTCAAAACTGAGTGAAAATGGCTGAGTAGTTAAATCAGTTGAAAATAACATGACTGAGTTCAATTAATAAGTCAGAACAATGAGAAAATAGTAAATAAAAATTCCCAAAGGGTTCAAATAGTTGGTACGAAGCCCAAATATGGCAATCAACCCAAACCATGATGATAACAATAAGTTTCACTCAAATACGTGGTAAAATCATCGATCGGGGTGGACTAAGTCACAATTCCCAACGGTGCTCTACCCCACGCTCGCTATCCGGCGTGCAAGTCACTTCAATATAGCACTACGATGTGCAATCCAGGGTTTTAAAACCTCAGAATATCATTTACAATCATTACTCACCTCGAGCTAGCTAAGATCTCATCCCGTTCAATACGAGTGATCAATAATGTTAGATAAATGAATTAAAGGTAAAGAAAATAATCAAACCAGTTGTGATGCTAGATCCGGGCTCGAACCTAAGCTTAATAGTTGTTCTGCCCTCGATTCAGAGCCAAATTGTATCTGAAGAACTATGATCAAAATAAGAATTTTTTAATAACTTTTCAATAGAGAAAACAAGTTTTATTGCCTTCATATGTGTGTTACCATTTTCTTCTTAAATAAAAACCACTCATTTTATCTAGTAGTAGAGTTTCATCCCTAGTATAACTCTAAAGAGGGTATAAGAAATCTTTTTTTCATTAATCGCTGATATGCTGTCGATATGGGCCGAGATCCACGTTGTGATATCCGGTCGAGAGCGGATATCACGGCCCTTTGTTAGTCGTGTGCAACCGTTTGGTAATGCTTTCCGATGTCTTGGAGATCGAACACGATTCTGGGGGGTGTCGCCTCGATGGCTTCGATGCTAAGCGCTTCACTATGGCCCTAGTACAAGAGGTTACTAACTCCGATTCCATGTAGTTATGTCCTTGATTTGTTTGCCCATCCAAAAATTTGGGGTGCTCATTAGTTCTGATATTACCCGTATAGCATCTCTTCCATTTTCAATATTTTTCACATTATTGCTCAAGACTTCTAGTAGTAATCTTCACTTTGGTTAGCTTCCTAACTGCACCATGGATTAGTTTCTCCGGGGCCTTCAATTTATAATGAGAATTGATCTTCTATTACAAGTAACTACTTTAGAGTTTAATTTTTATACGTTAATAATGTATATTTATTTTACATCACCATGTTTAGTTGACTTAAAAAAATTATATATTTGTCACGATCCAAAATTTCAACCATGGGCTCGTGATGTACCTAACATCCACTTGCTAGGAAAGTCAATATTTGCAAAAGAATTATCCAATTTTAGCAAATTGAAGGCAGAATATTGATAATTAACTAAAATACTCCGAAATGCATGTAATAAATTCATGAATAATGCAATCCATATTAATCCCAGAAATCTGGAGTAACAAGTACATGAGCGACTAGAATACTACAAATATAATCTGAAACGAGATACAATCTATTCGAAACAAAGTAAATAGTAAATCTAGATAAGGAAGGGGACTTCAGGGAGTGCGAACGATGTGCAGCTCTACCTCAAGTCTTTAGACGTAGTTATGATCCCAGGAAAATCTCAACTAGATGTTGTTGGGACCAATACCAAAATCTACACAAGTAGTGCAGAAGTATAGTATGAGTACAACTGACCCCACGTACTCCATAAGTGGCTAGCCAAACCTCGATGAAGTAGTGGCAAGGCTATAACAAGGAACTCACTATAAACATGTGCGAGTATAAATGAAATAATAGCATAATAGAGAAAATAAGAATTAACGTGAAAAATGAAAGATAAAATACATAACAGAGGGCTCCAGGATATCACTTATGCTCAATTCACAGTACAACATGGATATAGAAACAACAGTCATAACATGTCTTTTCCGTTGCAACGCATAACCCGATTCACAAATATCATAATAATACCAATACTATTGCAGTGTGTAACTCGATCCCAAATAATTTATCAATATTTTCTGCAGCGTGCAAAGCGATCCCAAATAATAATACCAATATTAGTTGCGGCGTGCAACACGATCTCAAACAACAATACCAATATATGTTGCGGCGCGTAACTCGATTCCAATATATATCATGTATGTACACAATGACAACCAACTACGATGTACTTCACAATAAAATGCAGTAAAAGAATTAAACAATTAAGGGCATAAAACAGATAAAAGAGTTATCTAAAATCATACAAAACATAAGGCAAATAAAGACGGTCAATAAATAAAGGCACGGATACATGAAAACAAGTAGAAAATTAAGACATGCAATGATCAACAACATGCATTTAGCAAGTAAGGGAAAGTAGCAATTCAATCATTTAACACGTAGTAATATGGAATAAATGAAGGCATGAAATAATTGAAGACAACAACCAAGTAGCCCGCTCCGCATGCTTAACCCATGACAATGTATATACACTTGTACCCTTGCATATACGTTATTCCACACATAAATCAAGCAGCAAATAGATCAATCAAGTCCAAATTCCGTCAAGTCAAGATTAACCACGACACATATCTCTTTCTGCAACCAAATCAATGATCAATCACGGCTTCTCCTTTAGAATACGCCTCCAAAAAAATCGAATCTAGCCAAATAGAATTCAAACAATTCAAAACAAGCTTTAGAAACTATCCTTGAGTGAAAAAGGTTCAATCATTAACAAAACTGAAAAAGCCAACAAAAGCAACCTTGGGCCCATTTGGTCAAAAATCAGAGATTTAGACCAAATTTCGATTACACATGTACCCCCGAGTCTGGCTATGTGATTTGTTTTGAAATTTCACCTCAATTCGAGGTCTAAATCTCAGTTTTACTAATCTCCAAAATTCTACTCAAAACCTCTCATTTATACCTTTAAAGTACTAAATTTAAGGATAAAAATCAATGAGTGATTACGAAAATACATCAAAACTAGTTGAAAATCACTAACCAATAAAGTTTGGATAAAAATATCTCTAATTAGAGCTCTAGGTTTCAAAAATGGTGAAAATAATGAAATTCCATTTTTATCTTATATTTAATTGGGCGACATGTGCTTTTTGTGTTCACGGAGTACCTGTCGCGTTTTCGAAGCACACAGCCAGTTGGCCTTCATGTTTTCGAGTTCCTCATCTCGTTCGCGAAGGAATTTCCCAGCCAAGCCTCCACGTTCCCGACCAATAGGCCGCGTTCGCGATGAAAAACTCCTCATGCCTTTCCCAGCCATCCCAAACCTACACATTCGCGTAGGGTCTGTCACGTTCGCGAATGTCAACCCTACCAAGTCTTTGTGTTTGCGTAGGGTCTGCCGCATTCGCGAATGTCAGTTCCTCTAAGCCTTCGCATTCGCAAGCCTACCCTTGCGTTCTCATAACAACCAGCCCCAGTCCCGTAGTTCTCCTTCGCGATCGCGAAGCAGTAATACACCAGCAACTCAACAAGTTCAAATATGGTCTGAAATTAATCCGAAACTCACCTGAGCCTCCCGAGCTCTAATATGAAAATGCACACAAGTGTAAAAACATCATATAAACTCGCTCGCTAGCTCAAATTATCATAATAACATCTAATAACAAGAATCAGTCATCAAAACTCAAGATTTCAACTTAAAAATTCATTTTTCAAAATCTTTCACATAATGTGCCGAAACACGCTCAGGTCACCGGGGAGGTCGGGACCCTAATCAAATATGCGTACAAGTTTAAAAATATCATACGGACCTACCGGGATTATCAGAACACCGATCCGAGATCGTTTACTATTAACGTTGATCGTGTGTATTAGTCATTGTACGATTGATTTGTTAACCTATTATAACCGGTTAAACTGCATGTATAGTGTGAAATTCTTAGAAATTTGGGTCATTTTTATGCTACTTGGAGTATCAGTTTGGTATATTGGGCTGACCTAGAGATGCAGATGTTTCAAAAGAATGTGAATCTAAACTAGCGTTTGGCCAAATTTGGGGTAACACTATTCATCAATACCATTACAATTTACCAATATTATATTATTATCTTTTATTATATTACACTTTTAATTTAACATATTATAACTTTTGTAATTAATAATACTTTTTATGTAATATCTTTATAATATTTATTTTGGTTTATAATTTTTATAAATTATATTTCGTATATTTTATTTTTATATAAAATTATAAGTTAATTATATTATAAGTTATAATTGTATAGAAATATATAACCATTAAAATAAAAGGTTTAAATTTGAAATATAATATGTTGTTAATAAATAACACAATATTCATTAGTTAAGTGCTACGTAGTATATTAACTACATGCATTATACTGCACAACATGATAATCAAGGATGAACGTGATCTTAATGCACCAATTCAATATGCTTGGTAAGGTCCAACTCCAACAGTAGAAATAGTAGTAGATGAAAATCACCGATTTGAATAATTTTTAGCTCGACACAAAAAAATTAAGGACAAACATGCTCATTTTTTATTTCATAATGCATTAGCAATTTTATAGGAGCAACATACTAATCATGTAAGTTGAATATTTATGTAGAAATTAAACTAAATATTATTATTGTGTAATATTTATTTAATTATATCTTATCAATGATTTATATTTATTTGAATTATCTATTACTGTGTATAATTTATAATATTTTCTTATAAATTATATTATTTAAAACTTTATGGTATAAAATAAAATTATATTAAATGGTTATATAAGAAAGAAATATGAATTATATGGGATGTATAGGTAAAGAAACAAGGATTAGTATATGAAATAAAAAATAAATTTAAATAAAAATAATAATATAGTGTAGAAGAGAGAGAATAATCTAAAGGAATACTCTATTTTTTGTGTAAAAAATAATGTAATGGATTGGAGTTGCTTTGCACCATTTTAATATAAAAAAATGATGCAAGGGCTGGAGATGCCCCGCGAGAATCGATCCTAAAGTTAAGAGTGTCAAAAACTTACTCCACTAGTGTAGCTAAAATAGACTAGAAATCTTGGAGACCAGCTAATTAACAGGTCCTTTTCAATTGAAAGACATTTTATGTCCTTCTACTTTTATTTTAGAGAAATACATAAATTATCCATCAAACTTGTTCCGAAAACTCATTTATATACCTTAATTATATGGGCGACCTATGTCCCCCCTATTTTTGTTTAGGATGAATTTAATATCCCATTGGTAACACTTAATTAGTCTTGTGATGGAATATGTAGTACACGCGCGCTACGTATCAATATCTGCTTTATTTTTTCCACTTATTTAATTATTTTGTTTGGCATTTTATGTCCTTCTACTTTTATTTTAGAGAAAATACATAAATTTCCCATCAAACTTGTTCGGAAAAATCATTTACATACCTTAACTTTACGGGCGACCTATGTCCCCATTATTCTTGTTTGGGGTGAATTTAATACCCCATTGGTAACACTTAGTCAGTCTTGTGGTAGAATGTGTAGTACACGCGCGCCACATGTCAATATTTGCTTTATTTTTTTCTACTTATTTAATTATTTTGTTTTAACTCTTTTTTTCCATGTCATCTTCATCACCACCTACACCTAGAGATGACAATGGGGCGGGTGCGGAGCGGGTTTGGCAAAACCCACAAAAATTTCAATCCGCCCCGCATAGTTATTTTTTTAGTTTTTAACCCGCCCCGCCCCACTTAATTTTTCTTTTCTTTTTTTCTTTAATTTTTTGGAATTTTTACATTCCTATGTCACATAGGAAATCTTATTACCCTCAATATTTACGGCTTGGCTAAATTACACTTAGTACACCATATTACCAATTCTATACCATAGTGTATTTTAAGGGTACAATTAATGCAGCGTATATCCCTCATTAATTCAAGGTACCGTATATCTCATTTTATTGATTCTTAGTTATGTACTATTTATCGTTCTCTTGTTAATTTTTCAGTTGTAATTTTCTTTCCGCTTTAACCATCTAGTATTCTAGTGTATTTATTGACTCGTCTAATTCGAATCACATTTAATATACAGACGTTATTTCATTATTACACCAAAGTATTCTTCAATTTTAGAGGCCGAAACGAGTGCTACTGGTTGAATTCAACTCCAGATTTTTGAGATGTGCCCAATTTGCAGTAACCAAAAAAGCCAACAATGGTTAGATACATGAACGCCAAAAAAGCAACGACCAATTTCATTTTAAAATTTGAAAAACTAAGGAAACAATGAAGAAAATGGAAAGAATAATAAGACAACCAATCATGTTTTTCATGTTGGCAACTGGCAAGTGGGGGAAGGAATATGTATCTTATCAGTTCAGAAATTGATTCCTCGGCTTCTAGAATGAGCATTGCTTTACGTTTCAGTTGCGTAGAATATCCATAACGCAATTCTTTCGGGTTGGAGTTGAAGGATATTTTAGTTAAATTCATTCAGATCTGCAAAATCTGTTGTTCCCAGGCTTCCACTAGCTGGACACTCTTTTTTTGAGTTGGAGATTTTTGCACATTATATGTACAAGTTGTCACAAGCTTTAACTTAGCTCCATATGTTATTTCAATATTTATTCTTCTTAAATCGTAAAGATTCGTCCAATCTCATAAATGGAATTTTCGACATAATTGCATTTTTTGTAGAAGATTTTGTAGATATTTTAGTCGTTTTTGATTTGTGAAAACAGAAAACAAAGCATCTACAATCAGAATATAAATAATCTATAATTTATCTACAAAATATCTACAAACTGGGTACATTGAATTTTAATATTCCAATTCCCATTCAATTGTAGCTTAATTGGTATTTTCGACATAATTGCATTTTTTGCAGAAGATTTTGTAGAAGTTTTAGTCGTTTTGGATATGTGAAAATAGAAAATAATGCATCTACAATCAGAATACAAATAATCGATAATTCATCTATAAAATATCTACAAACTGGGTATATTGAATTTTAATATTCCAATTCCCATTCAATTGTAGTTTAATTGGGATTTTCGATATAAGTGCATTTTTTGCAGAAGATTTGTAAAAGTTTTAGTCGTTTTTGATTTGTGAAAATAAAAAATAAAGCATCTACAATTAGAATACAAATAATCTATAACTTATCTACAAAATATCTACAAACTGGGTACATTGAATTTTTATATCCCAATTCTCATTCAATTGTAGCATAATTGGAATTTTTGACATAATTGCGTTTTTTCAGAAGATTTGTAGAAGTTTTTGTAACGACCCGACTGGTCGTTTTGCCTTTTAGAACCCCATTTCCTTAAATAAAACTTCTCGCCCTTGCTTTAGCTAATTTATAACTTGCAGGGACGGTTGGTTCGGGAGTTGGAAGAGTTTTGGGTGAAAAATGTTTTCTTAAGATTCTCTTAAAAGATCAAGTTTGACTTCGGTCAACTTTTTAGAAAAATGGACCCGGATTCATAATTTGACGGTCCCGGAGGGTCCATAGAAAAATATGGGACTTGGGCGTATGCTCGGAATCAAATTCCGAGGTTCCTAACCCGAGTAATGATTTTTTATTGAAAATTGTTAAGTTGAAATCCTAAGAGTTTAATAAAGAGGAAAAAATGCTTGATCACATTGATATCGGGTCCGTATGTTGGTTTCGGATCCCGGTACAGGTTCGATATAATATTTTAGTTTTGTCTGTGAAATTTGGTGAGGAACGGGACTGATTTGACGTGATTCAGACGTTCGGTTGAAAAAATAAAAAGGAATTTAGGTGTTCTTGATGATTTCATGCATTTTGGTGTTAAATCCATGATTTTAGGTGTTAATTATGCGATTTGATTACTTGAGCAAGTTTACACGTGTGTAAACTTGCGTGAGTGTTCGGAGTGTTCGTAAGAAAACACAATAGTTTTCCTGGTATTTTTGCTGCTGCTGCAGGTTTCGCAATTGCGAGAATTTTTTCGCATTTGCGAAGGTGGCCGGGCTGGGCAGCGTTCGCATTTGCGAAGTTGGGCGGGTTGGGCAGTGTTCGCATTTGCGAGCCATTTCTTCACAATTGCGAACCTAGCAGGGTCCGCATTTGCGATCGAGGCAGGTTGGGGCTCAGTTCGCATTTGCGAACCTTTTGTCGCAATTGTGACCTCGCATTTGCGAGCCTGGTGTCGCAATTGCAACATCAGAGGTCAGGGCTTTTAAAAAATGGGACTTAGAGCATTTATTTCATTTCTACCCTACACTTGGGCGATTTGAGAGCTTCCAAAGAGGGGATTTCAACATAGCATTGTGAGGATCTAAGGCAGATACTGTCACACCTCCTTTTTTCTACTACACCTCAGGAAAGGTATAATAAAGGGAGTTTTTCTAGTTAAAGGACAATCAAAACGAAATTCATTTTATTAAAAAATTCAGAGTCGTCACTTGGGCGATTTATGGTGTCCCAAGTCACCGGTTCAAATCCCGAATCGGGGAAAGGATTGACTCTATATTACAGTCTGCGAACACATAAATCCGAGTAAGGAATTCTGTTAACCCGGGAGAAGGTGTTAGGCACTCCCGAGTTCCGTGGTTTTAGCACGATCGTTTTGATCATACTTGGCTTGTTAAATTGTATAATTACTGATTTTGGAACCTATGTGTTTTTGTCTCTCACTGCTTTTTAATTAAGAAAATTATCTTGAAACGGGTTATGCGTACGTATACCCATTTGTTTGGTACGTCAAAAATCATGTCACGCGGGCGTGTCCACAATTAATAACACTTTATTATTATTAAGAAAAGTTTGGCCGAAGTTGCGCAAATGCATACTCCGATCTTTTTTTTTAGAGATCGTAGTCATGTCATGCGAACGTGTCCATAACCACAACAATATATTAAATGTGCCTAAAGCCTACTACGAACATTTGTCATTTCAATAACTACCTTGATGCCTTGATATATTAAGCTAATAATAATCAAATAGGACACATTCATCACATCACACTAACGCCCAACCCCGATGACCCAACCTACTGGAGCGCACATAAAACAATGATCGAACGGAAACACATAGAATTGAAATCGCACATTCCTTTAAACTGACGTTCAAACTCAAACCTGTAGACAACTAAAACTAAATGAGGCATAAGGAATTATACTAATAATAATAATAATAATAATAATAATGATGACAATAATCATAATTGAATTAGTGTACTTCATCAAAGGAACATTTGATCCGAATGCAAAATCACGTATAACACAGGAGTGCAGCAAATGAAATAACTTTTTGCAATTATTTAAATAAAAAATGTTTTTGCTTGACCTCGTTTAAGACAGTACCTGATCCCATGAAGAAGGCTATGAAGAAAACTTTGTAAACATATTCGGCTTCTCATTTTGTTTTAAGAGGCATTCACAACATACATTCAGTCAAATTTTCCTTTGATGCTTTGAGAATTCTTTTATAACTTCTAAAACATCAAAAATCTTCCAACTGATTTACAAGAAGAACACATCGATGAGATTGAAAATGAGCAGACCCGTCATCCGGAGACTAAGACGAAAATCTCAAACCAGCGACGACGTAGACCACAAAGCCTCAACGGAATACTCGATCAAGGTTCTATTTTTCAAAGAAACCTGCTATTTGAGAGGGTCAAACCTTAAAGGTCTCCGGAGCTATACGTTTCCGGTCAGATCTGGTTCTGTCCTGTGTGTGTGTGTGTTCGTTTCTGGGCAGCAGAGAGTGGTGAAACGAGAAGCAGCCACTCAAGGTCATTGGTGGCGGGCTGGGGTCGCAGCAGTAACAGTAGACGGCTGGTTTTTTAGGCTATGGTTCTAGGTTTTTGTTTTAGGTTATCAAGAAAGAAGAAGAGGAGGAGTCGACCTCATGGGTTCTTCATTTTTGTGCAGGGTCGTTTGTCCAAAAAATGAAGAAGAAAGGCTGCTGTGTCTTTAGAAGTCTAATTTAGGTGCTCCTTTTTCGTTTTCTTTTCATACGGTAGGCGTTAGTATACGCAGAGTCTAGCTCTATATTATTATTTCGGTTAAGAGTCTGATTTGCCCTTCTATTATTATAAATATGTCTTATTTATCCTCCATTTGAATTTCTTATAAAAAATATCCCTACTGTTATACTTTAGGTTTAAATTTATCCTTCATCCGTTAAATATGGTTAAATATACCCTACCAGTTTTTAAATGGACAAGTGGCATCATATCATTGGACCTGACCCAATGATTAAAAAAAATTTAAAGTATTTTTATTAAAAACTAGAAAACAATTGCAAAAATAGAAAAAAATATTTTTAATAAAATATTTTTGTTTTTTAAAAACTGAAAAAAATATTTTCAATAAAATATTTTCGTTTTTGAATTTTTTTTATTTTTTTTCAGTTTTTAAAGCATTTCATTTTATTTCATTTTTTAGTTTTTTTAAAAGTAAAAGTATATTTATTTATTTAAAAAATAAAATGAAGAAAAAAAATTCAAAAAAAGTAACTTCTATGTTAGTGTTTTTTCTATGTTAGAAGTAGCTAAAGATACCTTTTTCGAAATTTTTTTCTTCATTTTTTTTCTTCTATGCATTAGTTTTAAAGATATTTTTAACATAGAAAAAATGTTAAAATGAAGAAAAAAATTTCGAAAAAAGTATTTTTAGCTGCTTCTAACATAGAAAGAAACTAACATAGAAGATACTTTTTTCGAAATTTTTTTCTTCATTTTATTTTTTAAATAAATAAAAATACTTTTACTTTTAAAAAAACTGAAAAACGAAATAAAATGAAATGCTTTAAAAACTGAAAAAAATAAAATAAAATTCAAAAACGAAAATATTTTGTTGAAAATATTTTTTTCAGCTTTTAAAAAATAAAATTTTTTTATTAAAATATTTTTTTCTATTTTTACAATTATTTTCCAGTTTTTAATAAAAATGCTTTAAAACATTTTAATCATTGGGTCAGGTCCAATGACATGCTGCCACGTGTCCATTAAAAAATTGGTAGGGTATATTTAACCATATTTAACGGATGAAGGATAAATTTAAACCTAAAGTATAACAGTAGGGATATTTTTGATAAGAAACTCAAACGGAAGATAAATAAGGCCTATTTATAATAGTAGAAGGGCAAATCAGACCCTTAACCGTTATTATTTTTGTGTATGTATCAATTAATCCCTAGGTCCTTTTGTGTTAAGTCCTTAGGATTTATTTATTTATTTTTTGTCCTAAAGAAAAGTTTAGAAATGTCCCTAGACTACACAATGTCTTTTTTAAAATAAGATAGAGATACTACACCATGCCAAAACTAATCTTAATTAACTAAACTAAACATTAAAATATTTTTGTATTTTCAAAATTATATAAAGATAAAAATAAGGTACTATTTTTTTAAATATTCTTTTTCAAATTTATGAAAAATACATAAACTATTTTTTTATAATTTTCATTTCTGGTAATAAAATAAAGTAAAAGAGTCAAAATGAGTTGAAATAGCTATATTAGGCCTAAATTAAATATTTACGGGCTAAAATACAGAAAATCTTGGGGATGGTCAAAAATCACATGTCTACAACTGCCCTTCTTTAACTGGAAACGCGAAGTGTTTTCAAACAAAGAACGACTAGACAGGTTTTTTGACCCGACCCTTATTTGGAGAGACTAAAACTAAGAGAAAAGAGGAATGTGACCGAGCCCTGGTATCTGAGCTGCCTACATATCCTTGGCTATAAAGGAATCATGCCATGTGTAGTTTAGAGGTGAGTGAGGTGATGGAGTATGCGGAGGTGGAGAGCCAGTCGAGGTGCCATTCCGCCGAGGTTCCGGTATGCGGTCCTGTTAATACATCAAAAATCAAAACATGAAAAAGACTAGCTAAGTCTGTCAACTACGAGTTACAAGATTCCTATCTGTCTTCTGAAACTTGATCTTGAGTCTTGTGTGGTTCTTCATGCAGACTTTAGATTTGAACCTTGATGCTTGCTAATTGCAGGTGCTAGTTCATCCTTCTTCATCTTTTCGGATCAAGACCAGGTATGCCGTGCTTGTGACCTCGGCCATGTCTTGAGCAACCCACATCTTTCATCAACTTCTACATTTGGATTAACTTCTTGTCTTTCTCTTTTTTCTTTTTATTTATTGTGACTAACTTCTGTTGATCATCTTGGACTGTAGACTCGCATTCTTGCGCGAGCTTCTTTTGTTGCTGTCTTGCATTGCATTTTGAAGTGAATTCCCTTATCTCCATGTAGGCACCTGATTGTCAATATTCGAACTGTCTTTCTTTGAACCTTGCTGCTCTCCCTTGAAATTTGTACTATCTTCTTTTGAAACTTGACTTGCTTTCCCTTTGTTCTCCAGGTGGGCGCCTGATTACTGAACTTGAACCGTCTTCCTTTGAACATTGCTTCTTTCCCTTGAAACTTGAACTGTCTTCCCTTGTTCTCCAAGTGGGCGCCTGATTGCTGAACTTGAATCGTCTTCCTTTGAACATTGCTTCTTTCCCTTGAAACTTGAACTAACTTCCCTTATTCCCCAAGTGGGCACCTGATTGCCGGAAATTTCTGTGTTCCCTTGTTTTCCATGTGGTTACCTGCAATCAAAACAAATAAAACAAACGAAATTTTTTGTCCCAATTTGCACTAGGAAGATTTGTGAGTTGTTAGCAAAATTATAAACCACTTATACTATTGATGCAATGTTGAGAGTAAACAAATGACTAGACTATGATATGCGTCTCCTACGAGTAAAACCAAGAAACTTTGACTAGCAAATGCGTCTGCTAAAATAAAACCTAAATGAACCAAACTAGGAAGTGCGTCTCCTAGCATATGGTCAAGGGTAAATTGAGAGGATTCAGCGTGGTTCACAAAATATCGAAGGAGGATCACGATCATCTAAAAATACAGGTGGATTTTCCCAAAGCACACGTCGTACCTCTTATTGAAGGCCAATATCATCGGGTCTACTGGGCCCAACATGAAGGGGTAAGTGTAAATATTTAAGTATCCTTTCACATGAGTAATTATATCATCATTGGGCCTGGGGACTACTACGTCTTTAACTTCCCATTATAAATCATCTCAGACCATAAGAATGACATCTTCGGTAATAGTGCATATATATTTGCATGCTCCTTCATGTCGATCCTATTTGGACGAGGGCTTCTCGACTTTGAAGTCATTTCCTATTGAGCAGCCCTGGGTATAAAGATTTTCATGGGAGGCTCGGGGGCATCGACGTTGGGAGCGGCCACTTCGGGAGTGGCCACTTCGAGAACAGCTGCCTCGGTAGCAGCCACCTCGATATTTATGGCTGGGTGGGAAGATGAAGAGGCAGCCTACTGAGGAACTGACTTGGACGTTTTAGCCATTTCTATCTCATAAAGTTTGAAATTTTAAATAAAAAGTGTAAAGGTTTGAAGGAATAAGTTTGAAAATTTAAATAAAAAGTGTGAAGGTTTGAAGGAACAAGTTTGAAGGCTAAAGAGCATAATATGAAGATTTGAATAAAACCTAGGTAAGAACCTAAGAACAGTTATGAAGATTGGAAGATCAAAGATGAAGATATAAAGGTTTGAAAGAAATTGGTGATAACTAGGAAAATCGAAGGTGGAAGCTTGACCGGAAAGTGGAAAAGAGCCAAGGGAAGAAGCTTTTATAGAGGAAGTACGCAACGCTCACATTCGGAGGCAACCAGACAATGGTTGACACGTGTTTGTATCTAGAACGACACGACTGATTGGACGTTTCAGCTTCTTCATTTCGGTGGTAATGTATGAAGGAAGGAATGAGGGAACATCTATTGTTTTTCATCGCTTCGGCAAACCTACTCTCTGAGAAACGAGTGAAATATCCGTATACGGATAAGAATAGAGTTAATGAGCACCCCAATTTTTCGGAGTGGAAAAATATGCAAGGACAAAACTACATGGAATCAGAGTTAGGAACCTCTCGTACTAGGGCCCGAGCGAAGTGCTTACCACTGGAGCCATCGAGATGCCCCCTCCCCCGGAATCCGGTTCGAGCTCCCAGACATCTTAAAGAATTACCAAACGGTTGCACATGACTAATGAAGGGCCGTGATATCCGTGCTCAATCGGATATCACGGCGTGGATCTCGATTTGTGATAATAGGTGAATTGAACTATGATTAAGCCTCAAAAGAACAACTTTCTTGTAGAGTTTTTATGGTAAAAGTGATAACAAAATGCTCTTATTAGTGCTTTTCATGTTTTGCAGGTTACATACAATAAAAGAAGGCTATGGAGTACTTTTGGGATCAATTATGGAGGAAAAGAGGCCAATCGCACAATATCCGCCAAATGCACCATGTGAAATGCACAAACAAGAGCTGGAGATGAACTGCCGCGGTCCCGGCGTAACCGCGGCCGGACCGCGGCGAGAAGCTATTTCAGATTCAGAGAGGTCATTTGGCCGCGGTCCTAGCGTGACCGCGGTAGGACCGCGGCAGGCGGCGAAAAGTTGAGGGACTGAAGTGCAAATTCCGGAATTCTTAGCCCAAAACCCTATTTAAACACTAGAACTCGCCCAAGGGAGGCATGTAATGTTTTAGAGAGTACTTTGGCAAGAAAAACAAGTGTGAGAGATCACCCAAAACATCATTACTCTTATTCTTCTTTATTTTTCTTGCAATTTATGATTATGAATCTTTTAGTATTTTATTCCCCCATTGTCATGAGTAGCTAAAAACCTTAATCTAAGGTTTTGGTGGAACCCGTTGGGAATAACTTAGTTATTTTATTAATATAATTGGATTTGGTTGTTAATCTCTAATTGTTCATCTATGTTTTGATTGTGGATTAGTTGAAAGAGCCCTCAATTATCCGTTCCTATTTATTATGTATCTTCTTGAGAGAGAGAGTGCATGCTTAGGTGATTGTATGAACAATATCACTCCCGGAGTATAGACGAGAGTCATAACCGAGGGTTTAGGGGTTGGATTAGAGATAACAAAACCACGGGTGCAATCTAAGTGAACCGTATTATGAAATTAGCTAGCGTAGCTTGAGAGAGTACGTCTAGTATATTATCATAATTACTTGAGAGAGAATTATGATAGATTGAGAGTTCATGATTGTTAGAGACAATTAAATCGTAGTTATAAGACATATACAACCAAGGAAATTACCAACAGGAGAAACCATTGCCTTAGACTTTATTTCTACTGTTACACATCAAGTTTAGTTACTTTTCCGTTATTAATTACTTTCAGTCTTTAGTTGTTAGAAAATCAATCTTTGTGAATCAGAAAGTTTGGGAAAACAGATTGTGTGAATTTAGTGAATCCGACAGTAGTAATTGATAGGTTAATTCTCTGTGGTTCGACTCTGGGCAATAATACTCGAATTATATTTGCAACGCCCGCGTGGTCTTTTGCGAGACTCAGTTGAGCGTGATCAAATTTTGGCATCGTTGCAGGGGAATTAACGGTGTTATCAATTACAATTGAAAGAAATACAAAAATTCCAAGTGTAATCCGTTTTCTCTATACCAATCTTTTCATTGAAATTCTAACGGTTGAAATCTTGTGGAAAGCAGGTATATGCCTTGAAATTTTTCGAGGACTGGAGAACTAATAAAAGGACTCTCAGACCCGAGAAAATATTCAGGGCATTGAACCGTGCCAACAAAGGACTTCTACAAACTCAACTAACACACCAACTCGAATTTGACATGGGTGACGTGAACAACGCCAATGGAAATAACAGGAATGAGCAAGTTGACTTAGAAGTCAGAGGAGTGGCACCTCTTATGCCAGAGGCTGCACTTTATGACTGGGCACATCCTACAACTGACAATCTGGCCACTGCCATAGCTGTGCCTGCAATTCAAGCGGAGACATTCCAGATCACCAGCAACATGCTGCATCTGCTGCAGAATAAAGGATTGTTCTCCTGGTTAAGCATTGAAGACCCACAACAACACTTGAAAAATTTTCTATCAATTTGCATGACCCAAAGGCAGCCTAATGTGACTCCTGAAGCTATCAAGTTGCTCCTGTTCCCATTCTCAGTAACCAAGGAAGCTCAAAATTGGTTAAATTCGCTCCCAATCAACTCTATTACCACTTGGGAGGAATTAGTCAAGCAGTTTCTGAACAAATTCTATCCGCCTAACAAGACTGCACAGCAGGTTGATGACATATTGCAGTATAGGCAGCATTCCACTGAGTCCTTGCAAGAAACTTGGGAGAGATTTAAAGGGATGCTTGTGAAGTGTCCTCATCATGGAATTCCAGACTAGATGCTCGGCCAGAGATTCTACATGGGTCTAATTGACAACTTGAAAGCAAATGTGGATGCTTCAGCTGGAGGTGCGTTCTTAAGCAAAACATTCACCGAGTGCAAAATTCTCCTCGATAAGATGTCACAAAATCCGGGGTGGATAAATAGAGGTGCAACACTGGCACCCATAGTGCATTCTGTTCCACTGGATCCCAATAATTCATAGGAAGAGAACATGGCCACACTCCTAACCCAGATGAGCTTACTGACAAAGAAAATTGATGAGATGGGTACAAAATAGGTGAACATCGTTGACACGACGAATGGTGGTCTATGTACACCGTGTATTAATCAGTCCTATGTGTGTTCGTGGAGAGGAGAAGGTGAAAATCAAGGGTTCCGGGAAGATATGAATTATGTCAACAATTATGGGGGCGAGAGACAAGGAGCACAACAGTGGAGACCGCAGCAAAATCAGCAGTACAAGCCTAATATGCAGTAGCCTGGGGGTATGCACCCTTAAAACCAATTAGTGCCAGTGCCTTATCAGAAACCACATGGTTATCCACAGCAGAATCAACAGCAATTGGTTTATCAACCAGCCTCTCAGCAACAAGACAACAACATGGTGGAGATCAAGGGTATGCTTCAACAACTTATTGGGACAAATAATAAAGTGCAGGAAAAATTGGCAGTGCATGATTCAGCCATAAAGAATATTGAAACGCAGATGTGTCAGTTGTCCATGGCATTGAACAACCGTCCTCCGGGAACTTTACCTGCAGACACAAACATAAACCCCAAGGAGCAAAACCCGAATTAGCTGATGTCAGTCAGTCTCAGGAATGGTAGAGATTTACATAGAGAGCAGGAAATTGCATAGGCTAGCAAGAATACTACACCAGCTACTCCAGTTCAATTAGAGGAAGAAGAACCAGCGAAACTCACTGAATTAGTGGTTGAGCATAGTCGGGAGGAAAAAGGCAAAGAAAAGGAGACCGAGCAAGTTGCAGAATAGGTGGCACCTTTTGTTCCAGAAACTCCTAACAAAGATAAGCCATCAAGCAATGCAGAGGGGGTGATCCCTGCACCCTTCCCTCAGAGACTGGTCAAGCAAAAGAAGGTAGACCAATACAAAAAGTTCATGGATATGCTACGTCAAATCAAGTTGAATATTCCATTGATGGATTCCTTGAGGGATATGCCCGATTATAACAAGATGATGAAAGATTTAATGTCAAGGAAGTTTGATTTTCAGGATCTATCCACCGTAACTCTAACACAGACCTGCAGTGCAGTGGTGGCAAAACCGATGGCCCAAAAGATATCCGACCCAGGTAGCTTTACTATTCATGCACCATTGAGAGTTATGCCTTTGCAAAGGTGTTATGTGATTTGGGAGCCAGCATAAATTTGATGTCACTGGCAGTATACACCAAATTGGTCATCGGCCGAGCCAGGCCGACTTCTATGCTGCTATAGTTGGTTGATCACACTATGAAAAGGCCAACTGTTATTCTTGATGATGTGCTGGTGCAAGTGGGGAAGTTCGTGTTCCCTGCAGACTTTGTGATTCTGGATTGTCAGGTGGATGAAGAGATACCCCTTATTTTGGGGAGATCATTTTTAGCCATTGGGAGAGCACTGATAGACTGTGAGACTGGGGAACTTAATATGAGATTGAACGATGAAGAAGTCATATTCAATGTTCATCAATCAATGAGGAGACCCAGCGTATATGCAAATTGCTCTCTAGTGGAAGCAGTGGATGTAATTCTGCAAGAGGATGATAGGGCCCTAACTGTGAGGGATCCATTGGAGGCATGCCTGACAAATTTAGAAGAAATTGATGGAGAAGGATTAGCTGAATGGGTGATGGAATTGGAAGGCTGAGGGTTTTGGTCAAGGGAACCTCAGTTCAAGTCCCTTGAGTTGGAGAAAAGGGTCACTCCCTCAGCCAAGCCATCAATAGAGGAACCACCCAAGCTAGAGCTGAAGCCACTCCCAAATCACCTCAGGTATGCATTCCTAGGATCTGATTCGACCTTACCTGTTATTATATCATCTTGTTTGCTAGATGTGCAGGTAGAGCAGATTTTTCAGGTACTGAAGGATAACAAGACTGCCATTGGTTGGACCATGGCAGACATAAAGGGTATCAGCCCAGCTTTCTGTAGGCATAAGATTCTCTTGGAAAAAGGGCAGAGACCTTCCAGGGAACATCAGCGAAGGCTGAACCCTAACATGAAAGAGGTTGTAAAGAAAGAGGTGATCAAATGGTTAGATGCGGGAATCATCTTCCCCATCTCTGATAGTAATTGGGTTAGCCCTGTCCAGTGTGTCCCGAAAAAAGGGGGAATGACTGTTGTGAAAAATGACAACAATGAGTTGATATCAACTTGTACAGTCATAGGGTGGCGAATCTGTATGGATTACCGGAAATTGAATACCGACACCCGCAAGGACCACTTTCCCTTGCCCTTCATTGACCAAATGTTGGACAGGCTGGCTGGAAGATCGTACTTTTGTTTCCTAGATAGATATTCAGGGTAGAATCAGATATCAATAGCCCCCGAAGATAGAGAGAAAACATTCTTCACCTATCCGTATGGCATCTTTGCCTTTCAAAGAATGCCCTTTGGGATTTGTAATGCACCAGCGACTTTTCAACGGTGCATGCTTGCCATCTTCACAAATATGGTGGAGGATATTATGGGGGTCTTTATGGATGATTTCTCCATAGTGGGAGATTCATTCAAAGACTGTCTTCACAACTTAAGCAGAGTGCTCAAAAGATGTGTGGATATAAACTTGGTGTTAAACTGGGAGAAGTGCCATTTTATGGTACAAGAAGGGATAGTCCTGGGACATCGAGTGTCCAGAAAAGGTATTGAGGTCGACCATGATAAGGTTAATGTGATTGAGAAGTTACCACCGCCCACTTCAGTCAAGGCGGTGAGAAGTTTCCTTGGTCACGCCGGGTTCTACCAGCATTTCATAAAAGACTTTTCCAAAATTGCTAACCCATTATGCAAACTCCTTGAAAAGGATCAGCCATTTGTGTTCTCTAATGATTGCAGGTTGGCATTTGAGGAATTGAAGAAGAAGTTGATAATTGCACCCATCATTGTTGCGCCTGACTGGGAGCAACCATTTGAGCTCATGTGTGATGCAAGCGACTACGCTATAGGAGCAGTCTTGGGGTAGAGAAAAGATAAGCTGATGCACCCGATTTACTATACAAGCAGAACGCTAAGCGGTGCACATCTCAACTACACTGTGACGGAGAAGGAGATGTTGGCAGTCGTGTTTGCTTTTGACAAGTTCCGATCATATCTGATTGGTTCCAAGGTAATTATGTATACTGACCATGCAGATCTTAGGAACCTCATTGAGAAAAAGGAGTCTAAGCCGCGCCTGATTCGTTGGGTGCTGCTATTGCAAGAATTTGACCTCAAAATTTGTAACGGTAAGGGCACTGAAAATCAAGTTGTTGATCATCTATCACGACTTGAAGGAGCTGAAAAATCAGTCGAGGTCGAAGAGATTCTGGAAACCTTTCCAGACGAGCAGCTGCTCGCAGCCAGTCTTGAGGATGCACCATAGTATACAGATTTTGCAAACTACCTGGCCTGCAGTATTGTTCCCTATGACCTTTCACTTTTCCAAAAGAAAACGTTCTTTCGTGATTGCCGCATGTATTATTGGGATGAACCTCATTTGTTTCAAATATATGTTGATAACATTATGAGGAGGTGTGTCCCCGAGATAGAACAATCTTCAATTTTGCAGGCTTGTCACGCATCAACATATGGAGGATATTTTGGAGGGGTCAGGACAGCTGCGAAAGTGCTGGAGGCCGGATTCTTTTGGCCAATTGTGTTTAGAGATGCACACCTATGGGTAAAGGGCTGCAATGAATGCCAGAGGACGGGAAACATTTCTCGTCGCCATGAGATGCCAATGAAACCAATTCAAGAAGTAGAGGTGTTTGATGTTTGGGGGATTGACTTCATGGGTCCCTTCGTCAGCTCATTCGGCAATAAGTACATACTTGTGGCGGTGGATTATATGTCTAAATGGGTGGAAGCTGCAGCCTTGCCCACCAATGATGCACGAGTGGTGGTCGGATTTCTGAAAAAGTACATATTCAACCGGTTTGGGATACCAAGAGCGTTCATAAGTGACGGAGGCACTCATTTCTGCAATAGAGCCTTCGAGAAATTACTTGCTAAGTATGATGTGCACCACAAGGTGGCTACTCCCTACCATCCCCAAACCAGTAGGCAAGTTGAGGTGTCCAACAGGGAGATTAAGAGTGTACTAACAAAGACTGTGAATGCCACCCGAACTGAGTGGGCAAAGAAGCTGGATGACTCACTCTGGGCCTATAGAACTACGTTCAAAACACCAATAGGTATGTCACCATACAAGTTGGTATTTGGGAAGGCCTATCACCTATCTGTGGAGTTAGAACATCGTGTTTGGTGGGCGCTGAAACAATTGAACATGGATCCTGAAGCAGCTGGACAAAATAGACTGACGGAGCTGCATGAGCTGGAAGAATTTCGGTATCAAGCCTTTGAAAGCACGAGGCTTTACAAGGAACGGATGAAGAAAATGCATAACAAGCACATCGTGGACAGAGACTTTAAACCTGGTGACATGGTACTATTGTATAATTCACGGTTGAGATTGTTTTCGGGTAAGTTAAAATCCCGATGGTCTGGGCCATTCAGAGTGGTGCAAATATTTGCAAGTGGAGCTGTTGAGATTGAGTTGGAAGACGGGACAAACAAATTCTCCATCAATGGAAAAATGTTGAAACATTACCTTGGAATCGCTGTAGAAAAAGGGGATACAATGGTGACCAATTCAAAAGAACCCTAAAACGAGAATGAGGAGTAAGAGCTCAACGACTTGCGTCATGCCGTGGATTTAAATCAGGCGCTGCGTGAGAGGCAACCCACGAATTTGTTGTAAGTGTAATGTATAACTTCATATAAAAAAAATAAAAAAAAATTAGTAGCAGGAACACGCCCTGACCGCGGTCCCAGCGTAACCGCGGCCGGACCGCGGTCAAACACCCCCTATGAACCTTGTCTACTGCAGTCTCAGCGTAACCGCGGTAGGATCGCGGTCAAACACCCCCTCTGAACCTTGTCTACCGCGGTCCCAGCGTAACCGCGGTAGGACCGCGGTAGCCCAGATCGGGCCCAGGTCAGGTAAGTTTCTGAATTTTTTTTTATTTTTTATATTTTTATTCCCCCCCCCCCCCAATGTTTAATTAACCTAACCCCCCTCATATCGCACTCAAAACAAACGAAAATCCCTACCCCTTCCGTATTCTCTCTTCTCTCTCTATTTCCCTCTTCTTCATCTTCCTCACCACCCAAACCCTAAATCCCCAATCTCCCCCAACTTCCTTCTTCTTCCACTCACTCCATTCATCTCCAAGGTAAGCTTCTTCTCTTCTCTTCTCTTCTCTTCAAATAGCTTAGTGTAATTTAGTTTTTACTAACCCTAGGTTGTGTTGTAGTGTAAAAATTTTATTTTTTCTTTCTTTTTCTCCATTATTTGCTTCTTTTGGCTATGATTGATGCTTAGATGGTTGGGTTTTCATTGTTCTTAACTTATAGGGGATTTGTAGTATGTTTGGAGGCCTAACAAACTTTATTAGGGTGAAGCTTGGTAGAGGGGCCTAAATGGCCAAATATTAGGGGTGTGTTGTAGATTTTGGAGAACTTTGTGCTCTTCTTAATTGGTAGTGGTGGTGGCAGTTGACATATTTCACTGGTGAGAGTTGTGTGGGGTATTAGTTGGAGGAATTGACAAATTGATCGTGGTGTGAGGTAGTAGTAGAGGTTGGCTATTTGGGGCAACTTACTAATTGGGTATCCTAGCATTGTTTGGCCAATGGAAACAGTTTGGTGTCGTCGGGTGGCGAAGTCTGAGTAACCATCCGAATGGCACATTTGATAGTTGCCCTGAATTGTTTGCAGGTACTATGGCCCGAAAAAGGCAAAGAGGCTCGGCAAGAACTTCCCACGGGCTAACATATGATGAAACCAGGTTCCAATCTCAGGGGGCAGAGGACGCATTTCATGCTAAGGCCACCAAAACCTTTGTCCCTGAGATTGCTGTTGACCGAGCTGCCCTCCGTATGGAAAGTCCAGACATGTATGAGGAAATTCGACGGAGGCAGATGGAATTTTTGTTTGATGAGCCTGAGATGGATAATCCAATGATAGTTTGGGAGTTCTATGCGAAATGCTCGAAACATTTGGGCCGGGAGGTGATTGTGTGGGGCAAGGTAGTGGATGCCTCAATTCGGAAGATTCACCAGGTGTTGCAGTTGCCCCAGTTTAATGGTGACATTGATCATTACCATGACGCCCAAGGGGTCTCTTGGGACACTATGATTGCAACAATATGCGCAGATGGTCAACCAACCTGGATACAGGAAAACATTACCCTCCACTCCAAGTCCTTCACACATGAGGCCAAGTGCTGGTTCACCATCATTTGCAGCCGGTTTTTGTCCACAAGCAACACGACAGATGTGAACCACCTACGGGCTCTATTGGTGTGGTGCTTTATCACCAAGCGAGACTTTGATACAGCACGTCTTATTGGTGATGAAATGATCCTTCGATCATCTCTGCAGTCTAAGGGGTTTTACTTCCCCTCATTGGTGATGAGATTGCGTCTGCTAAAGGGTGTCCCCACCAGTCCTACAGATGGAGCCTTGCCCGCAAAAACACCATTCAGAACTTCTAGAATCACATTGGGCAGAGATGCACCCACGACCATTGAGATTGATGATAAGGATGACGCCCCAGTACCCATGGCACCCTCCAGGAGATCCTATGACGGAGCCGGATCCTCTCGGCGACCCCACACTGGGGCAGGATTCTCTAGATCACAGTCCACCCGGCCTATTTGCATTATGTGGAGGAGGAGCTGGAAGACCTTCGCACCTCAGTTGATGGCCTACATGTGCGTATGGATGCTATGTCTCAGCGACAGGCCAGGTCTGAGAACCGCCTGATGGCGTGGTTCCGTGCTTTGGGGAGAGCTTGCCATGTGGACCCCAGCACCGTCTCCGACTGATGCTCAAGAAAGTCTTCTTACCCTTCTGCTCTTTATTTGTGATATGACATGGGGACATGCCATTATTTTAAGTATGGGGTGGGAGACTTGTTTTTGTGATGTATTGTAGTGTACATATACATTGAGTATGTTGTAGTTCTATAGCTGTGTTGTTGTATATAATTGGATGTAATCATCTTACAAGTAACTGACTTGGCCCAACGACGGACACTTGTCAACAGGTCTCTTGAGGGTCAAAGTCGGATTTTTAAAAAAAAGGTAAGGGACTCTTCCTGAGGACGGACCACTTGGACAGTACTCTTGAGGGAAGTAGTCCACTTAGATTTTCTTTATTTTTTGTATTTTTAGGTGGTGTAGTAATTTCCCCTTGGTTTTTCTTTTGACCACAGTTCTTTTCCAAGGGCTTTTCTTGAACCGGGTTAGGTAGATTTTTTTCTTTGATACTTTTAGGACTTTGAATACTCTCTTAGACTAGGATGGGTAAGGGCAAGAATGCAACCTGTAATGTACACACCTGCTAATAACTAAATAGATTTGAGGGTGCGACGTCTAGGCTCGTTTGTAGACTCGCAAAGTATGCCTTAATTGTGCACACCTTGTCTTGCTTAAACGCTCATGTGAGTGTGTTGACGAACTAATTCAGAATGAGTTACATGTCAAGTGTGTGTGAGGAATTACCTGAATTCTGTGCTTGCATGCGATACCTAGAACTTGCCCGGTGTGTTTGCAATGCGAAATAGAAGTTGTTTGGTCTTAGAGATGATTGAGTCATTTCTTTGTGTAACCAGTCTAATTATAAATCCACCTGTATATATTTCCATAGTTAACCCCTTTGAGCTTAAGCCTAATTCTTTGATAACCTTGAAATAACCTACATCCATGTGTTGAATAGCTTGACTGTTTGACCCTTTGCCTCCTAGAAGCACTTGAATTGTTTAAGATCATGTAAAAGTCAAAGTGTGGGATGAAGAGAGTAGGATAAGGAACTCAGGAAAATACTTGAATAGTGCAATGGTAGTTGAAAAAAAAATGTATTGAAATATAGAAGAAGGACCTTGTAAATAGGTGGTCCTAAAATAGTGAATAGCAAGGAAAAGTCAGTTGCACCTAGAAAAGTGGGGGTAGCTTATGAAACAAGTATGGAAGGATGACTGGGCTAAACATGGAAATCGGAATAAAGGAAGAATGTATTAAAAGTGCTTAGGGAGGTTAGTCACTATACCCAAATATATCCTACCCGTACCTTAGCCTACATTACATACAAATAAAGACCTCTTCATTTTAGACTAAAACAACTCGATTAGTAGAGTAGTACACTAAGGGCAAGCTTATGGTGTATCTGTGTGGCACATGAATGTTCTTTGCTGAGAGTGAGTGAATTCTTTCTATCTATACTTCCTTGTTCTTGATTTTATATGTGTGGAACTTCTCTCAATTTAGTGATGTGAGGGCATGTGACTCATGAAGAAAAATCAAGTTTTCACCTCTGTTAAAGTAACTAGAGTAAGCATGTGTGTGGCATGGCACTAGAGTCTTCATCTGAGGTGTGGTTGTTGCACTACTTAGGTTGTTCTTTCATAATGGCGGGTGTGACATACAACTGGGTAATGCATCGAACGATTAGGCGTAGAAGTGTGGTTCAACTTGCTTGAGAACGAGCAAAGCTTTAAGTGTGGGGTGTTGATAATAGGTGAATTGAACTATAATTAAGCCTCAAAAGAACCACTTTCTTGTAGAGTTTATATGGTAAAAGTGATAACAAACTGCTCTTATTAGTGCTTTTTATGTTTTGCAGGTTACATACAATAAAAGAAGGTTATGGAGCACTTTTGGGATCAATTATGGAGGAAAAGAGGCCAATCGCACAATATCCGCCAAATGCACTATGTGAAATAGACAAACAAGAGCTGGAGATGAACTGCCGCGGTCCCGGCGTAACCGCGGTCGGACCGCGGCGAGAAGCTATTTCAGATTCAGAGAGGTCATTTGGTCGCGGTCCTAGCGTGACCGCGGTAGGACCGCGGCAGGCGGCAAAAAGTTAAGGGACTGAAGTTCAAATTCCGGAATTCTTAGCCCAAAACCCTATTTAAGACTAGAACTCGCCCAAGGGAAGCATGTAATGTTTTAGAGAGTACTTTGGCAAGAAAAACAAGTGTGAGAGATCACCCAAAACATCATTACTCTTATTCTTCTTTATTTTTCTTGCAATTTATGATTATGAATCTTTTAGTATTTTATTCCCCCATTGTCATGAGTAGCTAAAAACCTTAATCTAAGGTTTTGGTGGAACCCGTTGGGAATAACTTGGTTGTTTTATTAATATAATTAGATTTGGTTGTTAATCTCTAATTGTTCATCTATGTTTTGATTGTGGATTAGTTTAACGGGCCCTCAATTATCCGTTCTTATTTATTATGTATCTTCTTGAGAGAGAGTGCATATTTAGGTGATTGTATGAACAACATCACTCCCGGAGTATAGACGAGAGTCATAACCGAGGGTTTAGGGGTTGGATTAGAGATAACGAAATCGCAGGTGCAATCTAAGTGAACCGTATTGGGAAATTAGCTAGCGTAGCTTGAGTGAGTGCGTCTAGTATATTATCATAATTACTTGAGAGAGAATTATGATAGATTGAGAGTTCATGATTGTTAGAGACAATTAAATCGTAGTTAAAAGACATATACAACCAAGGAAATTACCAACGGGGGAAGCCATTGCCTTAGACTTTATTTCTACTGTTTACACATCAAGTTTAGTTAATTTTCAGTTATTAATTATTTTCAGTTTTTAGTTGTTAGAAAATCAACCTTTGTGAACCAGAAAGTTTGGGAAAACAGATTGTGTGAATTTAGTGAATCTGACAGTAGTAATTGATAGGTTAATTCTCTGTGGTTCGACTCTGGAAAATAATACTCGGATTATATTTGCAACGCCCGCGTAGTCTTTTGCGAGACTCAGTTGCGTGATCAGTCTGTATCGACAGCATATTAGTGATTAACGAAAAAGAAGAATTTTTTACCCTTTTTTTTAGTTATACTAGGGATGAAACTCTCCTACTATATGAAGGGACTGATTTTTATTTAAGAAGAAAACAGTAACATGCATATGAAGGCAATTAAAACTTGTTTTCTCTGTTGAAAAGTTGTTAAAAAGTTCTTATTTTGCTCATAGTTCTTCACATACAATTTGGCTCCGAATCGAGGGCAGAACAACTATTAAGCTTAGGTTTGAGCCCGAATATAGAGTTACAACTGGTTTGATTATTTATTTTACCTTTAATTTGCTTATCTAACGTTATTGATCACTTGTGTTGAATCAATCCACATATCCTTAAAATCGTGTATAAATTCAATTGTTACCCATTTTTAAGGGCAAACAACTTCCATTATAATGATGCTACAAAATATTATTGGTAACGAGTTAGGAAGTATTATGTTGAAATTGGCAACTTTTCAAAAGACTTGAAATACTCGTTCAACTCGAGATAGGGATGGCAATGGGGCGGTGTGGGTGCGGGGCTGTGCGGGTTTAAACGTTGGCGGGCGGGGCAGGTTTGAGATTTTGCGGTTGCGGGGCGGGGC
>MU674633.1:4653-19305 GCA_026770625.1 Nicotiana glauca
GGAAATTGAAGGAAACAAGTTGAACAATGCTTACCCAAGAAGTTTTGGTGAAAGGGAGCTTCAATGGACGCCTAAGTGCTTGGAGAAGAAAGGGGTTCGTGTATTTTTATTAAAATCCCGAGCTACTATTCTGTTTTTAACTTAAAAATTTGCTGGGCAAAATTTCCCTTCGCGTTCGCGGGATAGGGGCCGCATTCGCGAAGGGTAAACTGGGTAAGCTATCGCGATCGTGTGAAGACAGACACGAATGCGTAGAAGGAAATTGCTGGGGTCCAGGAACTGTTATACGCGAATGCGTGAAGGGCTATGCGAACGCGTTGAATGAGCTGGTAAAGCTACGCATTCGCGATTGACATGACGCGAACGCGAAGGGGGAAAATTTAGAACTACGCGAACGCGTGAAGTGAAGCGCGAACGCGTAAGAGGGAAACACCAAGGCACTGCGAACGCGAGCCTGGGGCCGCGTTCGCGAAGAGAAAAATGTCTGTGTAAAAATTGCAGCAAATCTCACCCTTTTCCTAAGTGTAAAAACACCCCGAACCACCTCTAATTCACTCCCGAGCCGTCGAGGCTCCTAACCAATCACACACACTAACTCAATAACACCCTAAAAACTTACTCGAGCGATCAAATCGCCAAAATAACATCAAAATCATTGAATCAAGCCTCAAAATCATCATTTTTATTTCAAACTTCATAAACTTCCAACCTTAGGTATTTAGGTCCGAAACACGTCAAACGACGTCCGATTTCGACCAAACTTCACAGAAAGCGCTTAAACAATATATAAGACTTGTATCGGGCGTCGAAACCAAAATATGAGCCTGATACCACAGTCTTTTAATCAATTTTCATTTCCATTTTCTTTAACAATTTCAGAAAAACAATTTAACAAAAAAATTCTTTTACTAGGGTTCTAGACCTCGAATTTTGACTCCGGGCACATGCCCGAGTCCCATATTTTTCTACGGACCTTCCAGGACCGTCCAATCTTGGGTTCGGGTCCGTTTACCAAAAATGTTGGCCAAAGTCAACTGTAATCATATTAATATCAAAATTCCTCAAATGTTTCACATATTTCAACATAAACGTTTTCCAGCTACGCGCTCGGACTGCGCACGCAAATTGACGCAAGTAAAAGTGAGGTTTTCAAGGCCTCGGAAGCACGGAACGAGTGAGGAAATAGGTGATGACCCTTTGGGTCGTCACATCCTCCACCTCTAAATTAACTGTTCGTCCTCGAACGGACAAAAGAAAGAAGTACATGAGTCAGGAAATAGATGTGGATAACCGCTCCGCATATCATACTCGGACTCCCAGGTCAAGGCCTCAGGGGGCTGACCTCTCCACTGAACACGAACAGAGGGAAAGCTCCTAGATCTCAACTGACGAACCTGTCGGTCTAGAATAGCTACCGGCTCCTCCTCATAAGATAAATCCTTGTCCAACTGGACAGTGCTGAAGTCTAACACATGTGTAGGATTGTCGTGATACCTTCGAAGCATAGACACATGAAAAACTGGATGCACGGCTGATAAGCTAGGTGGCAATGCAAGTCTATAAGCCACATCTCCCACTCGATCAAGAATCTCAAACGGACCAATATACCTAGGGCTAAGCTTGCCCTTATTTCCGAACCTCATCACGCCCTTCATAGGCGACACACAGAGCAATACCCGCTCACCAACCATAAAATCTACATCTCGGACCTTACGGTTTGCATAACTCTTCTGCCTAAACTGAGATGAACGCAGCCTCCCTTGAATGATCTTGACCTTATCTAAGGCCTCCTGAACTAAGTTTGTACCCAATAACCGAGCCTCTCCCGGCTCAAACCATCCGACTGGAGAACGACATCGCCTACCATACAATGCCTCATATGGAGCCATCTGGATGCTGGACTGGTAGCTATTGTTGTAGCCGAACTCTGCTAAAGGCAAAAATTGGTCCCACGAGCCTCCAAAATCAATGACACAAGCTCGGAGCATATCCTCTAAAATCTGAATAGTCCGCTCGGACTGACCGTCCGTCTGAGGATGGAACGTTGTGCTCAACTGAACCTGGGTGCCTAACTCTTGCTGAACTGCTCTCCAGAAGCGCGAGGTAAACTGCGTACCCCGATCTGAAATGATGGATACCGGTACACCATGAAGGCGTACAATCTCCCGGATATAAATCTCCGCTAACCTCTCGGATGAATAGGAGACTGCTACTGGAATGAAGTGTGCTGACTTGGTCAGCCTATCAACAATGACCCAAATGGCATCAAACTTCTTCCGGGTCAACGAAAGTACAGTAATGAAATCCATGGTAATCCTCTCCCACTTCCACTCGGGAAGCTCAATCCTCTGAAACAAGCCACCGGGTCTCTGATGCTCATACTTGACCTGCTGACAGTTCAAACACTGAGCCACATATGCAACAATATCCTTCTTCATCCTACGCCACCAATAATGCTGCCGCAAGTCCTGATACATCTTCGCGGCGCCCGGGTGAATAGAATACCGAGAACTATGGGCCTCCGCTAAGATCCACTCTCGAATCACATCAACGTTGGGCATACAAACTCGCCCATGCAATCTCAAAACACCATCATCACCTAAGGTCACCTTCGTTGCACCTCCACGCTGCACCGTGTCTCTCAGGACACAAATGGGGATCATCAAACTACCGATCACGGATACGCTCCAATAGAGAAGAACGAGCGATCGTGCAAGCCAATACTCTGCTGGGCTCAGAAATATCTAATCTCACAAATCGATTGGCCAAGGCCTGAATATCTAAAGCAAGCAGCCTCTGGCTGACCGGGATATAGGCAAGACTACCCATGCTGGCAGACTTCCTACTCAATGCATCGGCCACCACATTGGCCTTACCCGGGTGATATAAGATAGTAACATCATAATCTTTCAACAACTCCAGCCATCTCCTCTGCCTCACATTCAACTCCTTCTGCTTGAACAGGTACTGAAGGCTCTTGTGATCCGTGTACACCTCACACGTCACACCATATAGATAATGCCTCCAAATCTTCAAATCAATGAACAATCGCTGCCAACTATAGGTCATGAACCGGATAATTCTTCTCATGGATCTTCAACTGTCTCGAAGGATAGGCAATAACTTTGCCATCCTGCATCAATACTACTCCAAGCCCAATACGGGAAGCATCACAATAGACTGTGTAAGGCCCTGAACCCGTGGGCAAAACCAACACAGGTGCCGTAGTCAGGGCTGTCTTGAGCTTCTGAAAGCTCGCCTCATACTCATCTGACCATCTGAACTGGGCACCCTTCTGGGTCAATCTGGTCATCGGGGATGCAATAGACAAAAATCCCTCCACGAACCGACGGTAATAACCTGCTAACCCCAAGAAACTCCGTATCTCGGTCACTGAAGCTGGTCGAGGCCAATTCTTGACTGCCTCAATCTTCTTTGGGTCTAACTGAATACCCTCTGCTAATACAATATGACCTAGAAATGCAACCGAACTCAACCAGAACTCGCACTTCAAAAACTTAGCATATAACTGACTATCCTTCAGAATCTGGAGAACCACTTTGAGGTGCTGCTCGTGCTCTTCCCGGCTGTGGGAGTACACCAGAATATCATCCATAAATACTATCACAAACAAGTCTAGATAAGGCATGAACACTCGATTCATCAACTCCATAAATGCTGCTGGGGTATTGGTCAACCCAAATGACATGACTAAAAACTCGTAGTGCCTATACCGAGTGCGGAATGCTGTCTTAGGGACATCAGGCGCCCTAATCCTCAACTGATGGTACCCAGATCTCAAGTCTATCTTTGAGAACACCCTTGCTCCTTGAAGCTGGTCAAACAAATCATCAATCCTCGGCAGTGGATACTTATTCTTTATTGTCACCTTTTTCAACTGCCGGTAATCAATACACATCCGCATCGAACCATCCTTCTTCTTCACAAATAACACCGGCGCACCCCAAGGAGAAACACTAGGCCTAATAAAACCCTTCTCTAGTAAATCCTGCAGCTGGTCCTTTAACTTTTTTAACTCTGGCGGGGCCATACGATACGGCGGAATAGAAATGGGCTGCGTGCCCGGAACCAGATCAATACAGAAATCAATATCTATGTCGGGCGGCATACCCGGTAGGTCTGAAAGGAAAACCTCGGGAATCTCCCGAATAATAGGAACATAGTCAATAGAAGGAACCTCTACGCTGGAGTCGCGTACATACGCCAGATAAGCTAAACACCCCTTCTCGACCATGCGTCGAGCCTTAACATATGATATAACACTGCGAGTGGCATGAGTTGAGGTCCATCTCCACTCTAGTCGGGGCAATTCTCGCAAGGCCAAGGTGACCGTCTTGGCGTGGCAATCCAAGATGGCATGATACGGGACAACCAATCCATCCCCAAAATAACATCGAAATCCACCATATCTAAAAGCAGTAAATCAACACGGGTCTCAAGACCCTCAAACACAACCACATAGGAACGATGCACCCAGTCGACTACTATGGAGTCACCCACCGGTGTAGATACATAAACAGGAATGTCCAAAGCATAACTAGGCATAGCTAGGCAGGGTGCAAAATAGGACGACACATATGAATATGTTGACCCAGGGTCAAATAGCATTGACGCATCTCTATCACAAACCAGAATAGCACTTGTAATAACAGCATCTGACGACTCGGCCTCTGGTCTGGCTGGCAAGGCATAGAACCGGGGATCAGCCCCACTTCCCTGAACCATGTCTCTTAGACGATCGGCTACCGGCTGGCCCCTACCTCTGGCGTCCCGACCTTCACCTTTACGGTCTCAACCTCCACCTCTATGATCCCTACCCCTGCCCCTGGCTAGCTGGGTAGGTTGTGGGTCACCTGGTGACTGAATCATGGGGCGAGGACCCTGCTGCTGCGATTGTGTACCCCTCAATCTCGGGCAAGCTCTCCTGATGTGACCATACTCACCACACTCATAACATCCCTCCATACGATGAGACTGGCCCTGATGACCCGAATGACCTCCATGAAAACTTTGAAGAGGTTGTGCACTGATGGGAGTTGGCGGTGCACTGAGTGACTACTGATCGGAATACTACCCACAAAAACCACGATCACCTGAGACACCCTGTGAAGCCTGGAGGGTTGACTGAAAGGGCCTGGAAGACTTTCCCCTATCATAAGAATCCCTGCCCCTAGATGAGGCACCACCGAATCGACTTGAGTGACGGGGCCTCTTGTCTGCCCTATAACCACTCCCTTGTGGCAGAACCATCTCGATCCTCCGTGCCACATTGACCGCCTCCTGAAAAGTAATATCACTACCCGCCTCCCTGGCCATCTGAAGACGAATAGGCTGGATCAAACCATCAATAAATCTCCTCACCCTCTCCCTATCAGTGGGGAGTATGACGAGGGCATGGCGAGCCAGATCGATAAACCAGATCTCATACTGGGTGACCATCATAGACCCCTGCAAGAGGCGCTCAAACTGCCTCCGGTAAGCATCCGTCTGAGTAACGGGAAGAAACTTCTCTAGAAATAACTTCGAAAACTGATCCCAAGTCAAAGGCGGCGACCCTCCTGGTCTGGCTGAACAGTAATCCCTCCACCAAGTCTTGGCAGATCCAGATAAACAAAAATCCGCAAAATCAACTCCATTGGACTCTACAATGCCCATGTTCTGAAGAACCTCGTGCAGCTATATAAGAAATCCTGGGGGTCCTCAGAAGAAGCTTCGCTGAATGTAGCAGTGAAGAGCTTGGTGAACCTGTACAGCCTCTACAAAGCATCTACGGACATAGCCGCTCCATCACCGGTCTGTGCAGTTACCCCCGGCTAAACTGTCGCAGCTGTCTGAACTAGTGGAACCTGAGTCTGGGGGGGCTACCTGCTCCGGAGTACGTGCAGCAGGAGTCTGGGCTCCTCCTCCAGCCTGGGAAGTGGGTGGTGCTGCAGGAAACAATCATGCTCAGGTGACACTCTCCATGAGGCCAACTAACCGGACCAAGGCATCCTGAAGAACTAGGGTAGCAATAAACCCCTCTGGGACCTAAGCTGGGCCCACCGGAACTGTCTGGGCTGGGGCCGGAACATCCTCGTCAAGGCCAACCTGAGGGTCTGCCACTAGTGTTGTTGCTGGTGGCAGGGGCCCGCCCCTACCTCGGACCCTAGTGTGGCCACGTCCTCTGCCCCTAGCGGGAGCTGCCTGGGGCTTGGACTGTTGATCGGTGGATGAGGAAGCACGTGTTCTCGCCATCTACGAAACAACAGAGTAGAAATTCAATCAGCATTTGAGAAACCAAATCGCAAGACAAGAAAGAACAAATGAGAGATTTTTCTTAACTCAATAGACTCTGGGAACAAGTACAGATGTATCCGTACCTACCCCTCAGACTCTACTAAGTTTGTCCGTGAGTTGTGAGACCTATGTAACCTAGTGCTCTGATACCAACTTGTCGCGACCCGGATTTCCCACCATCAGAGTCGTGATGGCGCCTACTCATGGTAGCTAGGCAAGACAACTTACTTACCCTTTTCCATTCTAAACAATTATTTTTAACAATTTATAGTATCAATATAGAACATTAAAACTAATAAGAACAATAGCAGAAGTCTGTCTGATAATTACGAATCAAAATGCGGAACAGTCAAATATAGCCTCTACCTAAGATTTGGTGTCACAGTACTCACGAACTACTAAGAATATACTAAATACAATGGTCTGAAAGAAATATATAAGTTGTCAGTCTCGAAAACAAAGAGGCAACAGTCTAAAAAGAGAACATAAAGAAGAGACGCCGGGCCTGCGGACGCCTGCAAGGCTACCTCAGTCTCGTGAAAATGAAAACCTGCTCCCGCACTAATACTGTTGCTGCTCCTCAAAACCTGGACCTGTGCAAAAATGCACAGAAGTGTAGCATCAGCACAATTGACCCCATATGTTGGTAAGTGTCTAGCCTAACCCCAACGAAGTAGTGATGAGGCTAGACTGGACATCACATAAACCTGAGCATTTATAAATATACAACGAAAACGAAATACCAACAACTAACAACATGGGAAGGGAAACATGCTATAGGGAGACGCAATATTAACATTAATCCAGAGTAATAGACTGAAGCAGTTAGATTCATCGAAAACAAGGTATCAACATTCGTTATCAACAAATAATATCAACAACTATTGCGACGTGCAACCCGCTCCACAATTATCATTGTTGCGACGTGCAACCCGACCCATATCATTTATCATGAATCATTGTTGCGGCGCGCAACCCGATCCTCACATATTATTGTTGCGGCGTGCAACCCGATCCTCAATATCATTGTTGCGGCGTGCAACCTGATCCTCAATATCATTTAACAGATTGATTTCCCAAACAACAGTCACAATTAAGAGACATAAAAATAAGCAAATATTTGACAAACATCCCCGCAAGGGAAAGAATCCAACAAGTTCAACCAAACGTCCTGGCAAGGGAATAATTAACAACGCTTTCTTACTTTTCCTCATCTCATAATTCACTCTTCTATTTTGAGCCAACGCTCTAATTAGTCACGTCAATTCGTATTCCTTCAATATTCGTATCACAATTCGAGCCAATGCTCCCAAGAATCAATTAATCATTTTACCATTCACATGTTATTCACAACATTTAGAAATCCTCCAATAAACACGGAGTTCACAGCCAAGTCATGATAATCACATTATAAGGACTCACGGTCATGCTAGACACCAATGTATAGATACTCGTCACCATGCCTATATATCGTACTCGATCACATAACAATTAGCAATAAGACTCAACTCATATTCCCTCAAGCTAGGTTTAAACCAAACACTTACCTCAAAGCCTTGAAATCTACTTAATCCTCAAGTATTGCTTTACCTCGCGGGTCCACCTCCAATACAGTTATATCTAGGCATAATCAATTTAATAATATCAATAAAGACTCAATGACAACGTCCCATAGCCTAGATATGAATTTTCTAGCATTATTCCAAAAATCCCAAAATTAGACACCGGGCCCACATGGTCCAAACTCGAGGCTCGGACCAAAACCCAATCACCCATAACCCCACGAGTCCAAATATATAATTTATTTTAAGATTCGACCCCAAATTAAGGTTGAATCACCCAAAATTCTCAAAACCCTAACTCTACCCAAAACCCATAATTTCTACTTTGATTTCATGATGTAGGGCTAGGATTTCATTAATTAATTAAGGAAATTGAAGGAAACAAGTTGAACAATGCTTACCCAAGAAGTTTTGATGAAAGTGAGCTTCAATGGACGCCTAAGTGCTTGGAGAAGAAAGGGGTTCGTGTATTTTTATTAAAATCCCGTGCTACTGTTCTGTTTTTAACTTAAAAATTCGCTGGGCAAAATTGCCCTTCGCGTTCGCGGGAAAGGGGCCGCGTTCGCGAAGGGTAAACTGGGTAAGCTATCACGATTGCATGGAGACAGACGCGAATGCGTAGAAAGAAATTGCTGGGGTCCAGGAACTGTTATATGCGAACGCATGAAGGGCTATGCGAACGCGTTGAAGGAGCTGGTAAAGCTACGCGTTCGCAATTGAAATGGTGAGAACGCGAAGGGGGAAAATTTAAAACTACGCGACCGTGTGAAGTGAAGCGTGAACGCGTAAGAGGGAAACACCAAGGCACTGCGAACGCGAGCCTGGGGCCGCGTTCGCGAAGAGAAAAATGTCTGTGTAAAAATTGCAGCAAATCTCACCCTTTTCCTAAGTGTAAAAACACCCCGAACCACCTCCAATTCACTCCCGAGCCGTCGAGGCTCCTAACCAATCACACACACTAACTCAATAACACCCTAAAAACTTACTCGAGTGATCAAATCGACAAATTAACATCAAAATCATTGAATCAAGCCTCAAAATCATCATTTTTATTTCAAACTTCATAAACTTCCAACCTTAGGTATTTAGGTTCGAAACACGTCAAACGACGTCCGATTTCGATCAAACTTCACAAAAAGCGCTTAAACAATATATAAGACTTGTACCAGGCGTCGGAACCAAAATACGAGCCCGATACTACAGTCTTTTAATCAATTTTCATTTCTATTTTCTTTAACAATTTTAGAAAAATAATTTAATAGAAAAATTCTTTTACTCGGGTTCTAGACCTCGGATTTCGACTCCGGGCACATGTCCGAGTCCGATATTTTTCTACGGACCTTCCGGGACCGTCCAATCTCGGGTCCGAGTCCGTTTACCAAAAATATTGACCAAAGTCAACTGTAATCATATTAATATCAAAATTCTTCAAATTTTTCACAGAATTCATATATTTTAACATAAAAGTTTTTAGGCTACGCGCTCGGACTGTACACGTAAATCGAGGCAAGTAAAAATGAGGTTTTCAAGGCCTCAGAAGCACGAAACGAGTGAATAAACACGTGATGACCCTTTGGGTCGTCACACATTTAGTGTTTACGTTGTTTCTGTGTAGTTGTTGTTGTTCTTTATATCATGTATTACATTTACTGTTGTACATGTTTATGTTGTTTCTGTTCTACACTGTCGAATTATATCTTTTATTTAACCTCAGTAGGGCCTTGAACTTCCTCGTCACTATTCAACCGAGGTTAGGCTTGGCACTTACTGAGTACTCATGTGGTGTACTCATGCCCTTTCTGCGCATGTTTTTCATGTACAGATCCAGGTACTGCTACTCAGGCCTACCATCCTTGAGGAAGGCATCTGCTCTAGAGACTTTGAGGTACATTTGCCGCATTCGCAGACCGAGGAGTCCCTTTCTATTCTAGCTGTTAAAGATTGCCCTTCTGTATTTATTTTCTTGTTAGATATTCTGGAGTTAGACTATTAGATATTCCAAAGACTTGTGGTTTCCATGAGTTTCTGAGTTTTGGGATAGTGTATCAGAATCTGAGGAGTTGTGTTGTATATACCGAGCGACATCTTAAATATTATTTTATCCAGTTATTTGGCTGTTATTTATTTTCTTCTGCAAGTTTTGTTTATATTCCTCATATGTTAGGCTTACCTAGTCGTAGGGACTAGGTTCCGTCATGAGGGTTCATGGAGGGTGAACCGTGGTCGTGACATGGTGGTTCCATTACTTGAGATGGTTCTATTTTTCAGAATTTCTCACCAGGAAGTAGTTGTGTTTTAAGCCTATAAGTCAGAAGATATGCCTCGTTGCTATACCACCAATGAATCTATCTCAAAGGGTCTTCCATTAAGTGTATTAATGCCCTTATTGCATGAGGACATGGGATTCTAAAAAGGTCTCATTCCCTGCATGTGCACCTTTTCACCTCATATTTTCATAACATTACCCCCTCTTCATTCTTTCTTAATCGATTCATTACCTTAATTCTTATATCCTCAAGCCTCTTAATAATGGGTTTGTACCTAGCTTCCAAAATCAAAGAATTAAAAGACTGAGTGAAATTATTGTCCACTAATAAATTCTTGTAGACAATATCAAAATATGTCCTACACCAACTTTGTGGAGGTACTTTAACAAGGCAGACACAACTCCTTCATCCAGATGCTCATATTCTTCAGCTGGTATTTGAAGTCCTCATCATAAGTGGATCATGCACTCCACTAGAACAACTTCTTCATTTTCAATCCTCTGTACATTATGACCCAGTTTACCTCAACATGTCTAGCACAATATATCTGCTTTGCATCTGGAAGGACTGGTTTAATGGCCTCAAGTAATCCCTGCAAATAAGGACATAAATTAAAACAAAATCTGTACATTAGAAGAATTAAAAGACATCGAGAGGGAAATAACAATTGTACTTCTGCATGTGTGACATGAAAGTGACCCCTTCACCCATATTCAGCTCCAATGAATTCTTTAAAAATCTCATAAACCATGTCCAGCTTCTTTTTGTCTCTTTGTCAACTACAGCCTAAGCTATAAGGTAGAATTAGTTCATATTGTCTTGCCCAACAGCAACTAATATTTTCCCTTTAGACTTCCATTTCAAGAAAGTACCATCCAGTCCAATAAATTATCTTGGTTCTTGCTTATATCTCAACTTCAATGCTTGAAAACAAATGTACATCCTTAGAAAATTTCTTTTTGCCTTGAAGTACTGCCTCTTTGGAAAAATTTATGACAACATCAGTTGAAAGACATACCCTTATGATATATCCTTGAAAGACAAATCCTTATATATTTCTTTGTACTCATTAAGTTGTTCAGTAATTTCTTTTCTTTTTTCTGCCTGAAATTTTTTTAACTCTTCAGAATCACATTCTACATACTAATCCTCTAATTCATCATCAAACTCACAAATTCTACAATCAGTACCATCTAATATTACAGTTGCATATGACTCATTATGGTGAACAATTGTCAACAGAAAACTCACATTAATCTACAACATACATATTTATGACTTTATACTCCTCATAAACCAAACATAAAAGCTGCCTAATTCCAACATCTCCTTCAATTTCATAATATTTTCCAGATGGACAAGCAATTATTAATTATCGTACCCCAATATACCCTAATTTAGAAATATATTCATCTACTAAATTTTTAAAGGACAAGAGGTCTGAATCATAACCTCACCAATGGTGGACTAAATTTTGTGAATACACAGGTTCAGGCTCAGTGATCCACTCATCATAATATGAAAACAATTTCCAAAAGAACCATCTTTAATCTACAAACATGCCAAAAAGAATATATTGGAAGGCAGAAACTAACAAATTAAATAAATTAAAAATTATTTTTTAAAAAAGACACAAAAGGGTCCCCCCCTTAATAAAGAACTTAGGAATAGAAACATAAAGTAACATGTTAGTGGTCCCTCTTTAATAAAGAAAATAGACCTTTATAATAAAATATATTCAACTTCTATAGTCCAATGTACTATATCAGGTGCGTAAGAGATATCGGGACCTAGTTCAATCATACCCAAACTAAAAAAATGTGAAAGCAAAACACAACAATATGTTATCAGCAACCATAAATCATAATCAACTCCCGCCTTAGAAAACATACGAATAGACATAGATATTATGGTCCTCGCAAATCCAACAGAAAGACAATAACAACAAGAAAACTCCAAACCCTAATCGAAAGCGCAATATTTAAGGACAACCTACGGACAATCACATGCATGAGAACAAAATAATAAAATCAACAACTAAAACCAAATATAATAATAGAATAAAACCACAATCCCAAATATTTAAAGTTCTTCTAGTACGATATAGTACCTAAAACAGAGATAAACAACATTTAGGAACTAATTTAAGGATGAAAACCATACCTTTGTAAGATTCGGGCCTTCAATCGCGATTCTTTTTACTGAAGCTAGAGAGAGAAGTAGGTCAAGCAATCTCTCATTTTTTATTTGTCTTTTCTCTTTCAAAAATGAATTTGGGCAGGGTTATTAGATAATGGGGTATTTTACTTTATAGTGGGGGGATCCGACTAATTATTAATCGGGAAGGGTTAGTTCAGTTGTGGGATGAGTTTTTAAGTCCAGATCTACCACGTGTCTAATTCCGTAAAAAAGGGGACAAATCTAGAACTTTGGCTAACGATAGGAATTTTTATAGCCTGAAAGTATTGTCACACCTCCTTTTTCCTACACCCTCTGAAGGGTATATATAAGGGAGTTATTTCCAACTTGAAGTGACAATCGAAACGGGATTATTTATTTATCAGAGTCGTCACTTGGGAGATTTATAGTGTCCTAAGTCACCGGTTTAGAATCCCGAATCGAGGAAAAAAATGACTATGTTTAACAGTCCGCGAACCAAAAATCCGAGTAAGGAATTCTGTTAACCCGGGAGAAGGTGTTAGGCATTCTCGGGTTCCGTGGTTCTAGCACGGTCACTCAATTGTCACATTCGGCTTAATTATCTGATTCTAGAACAATTATGAACCTATGTGCAAATTTTAACTGCTTTTTATTTAAATAGTTAAGAATATTGCAACGCTGTTAAAATACGTCTTGAACCGCGTCACATAAATGCACCCGCAATCTTCGACATATTTTAACATTGTTGAGATTTGGATTTGGGTCACATAAATGCGCACCCGAGTTTAGGAAAGTAGATTATTAAAATACGCGCTTAAAGCAACTACGCGTTTGCACTTTGCGAGGGCCATGAAATTTGCTAAATGGCACGCCTAGAATTCTAAAGTTGAGTTAAATCTAATTAAAATGAGGGCCACTCAATTGTCATTTTTGTTTGGCATGGCGCACCTTAATTTCTTCTAGCAAAAAAAGATTTTTAAACTAACTCATGAGGGCCATAAATTATATGATTCAAGTGTATGAATGGCGCACCTCAACACTATTCAACTAATTTTAGTAGCTATGGATACTTTTATTTAAAGCTAATTCGAAATTTAGTACTACAACTACGTCATGGGAACCGTACCCGTAGTTGCGGTGATTTAATTACATGCCTGAAGCAAACTAACCACAATTAAACAAGAAACTAACCACGTACTCCTCAAAATTGATTTAAAACACATGTATCATTAAGACAATCAAACGTTCAGTTCAAAAAGAAACAGACTCGAAGCCATCGAGTATTCCACACTTAACAACGAATCAGAGAATAAAGTTTCTTGGAATCCAAATGCTAAAAGTACAAAATGACGTTTACTGTTGCAATTTACAAGACAAGTGATCATAGGAATTCATGGTAACTCCATTAAATCAAAACAGAAGCACATTTCACGAAAATAATTTACCCTATATATAAAAGAACCAAATCAGTCATGAAGATCAATGGACCATTTTGAGTCAAATCATCAGAATTTATGTATTCTGCCACCTCAAATTAGAACTAACATTACCCTTAATTCAACGACAACAAAACCAAAGAATCAAACCTGAATGAGAAGCTTTAATTGATGGAAATTTCACAGTAATTACACGAACAAGATGAATCGATAGCTATGGCCGGAATTTGAAATGGCAGCCAACAAACAGCTCGAAATGACCTCAGCTCGATCAAACACCACCCATGGTTTCCAGAAAATCAAACATCGAGATGAAAATATGAAGAACATATATCTTTTTTTGCTTTGTTTTAGTTTTCTGATTTTTCAAAGATTCTAAGAACCATGGACCTCATTTTAATTGATGTCCCGTTTGTGTACATGACTGCGTGTGTGCGCGTTCCGGCGAGTTCGGGGGTGGGGTATGCGACTGGTTCTCTTAGGTGTGTGCGATTCTTGTCATGGTTGAACGGTCTGTGTACTGTTATATTTTCCGGCGAGTTGCTGGTCGATTAGGAGAAGAAGAAGTTCAGAGGCGGTCGGGGGTGTGAAAGCTGCCTAGGTGCCGGGGTGTGTTATACGGTGAAAGAGTTTGTATGGTTGAAGAAGGATTCTTGCTGCTTCTCTGTTGAGGAAGATGAAGTCAGGTGGGTGTTTTTGTTAAGGATCTGCCATTGAAATGGCTCCTATTCTCTTATTGAAGGAGACCCGATTTTTTAGGGGGGGTCCGAAATTTTTACTGTTGCGGCTGCTTGATTTTTTTCCCTCCTCAGATAATGTCCCCCTTATTTATTGTTGAGTCTAGGTCTAGGCTTTTTTTTTTTTTTGAAAGGTCCACTAGGCATAGAGCCTAGGGTTGATTTTCATAAATACGAAATATAAGTACAACAC
>MU674634.1:0-14973 GCA_026770625.1 Nicotiana glauca
GAATACCCACAAATATACATGATTATACAAAGTATATATATGTATATACAACATATACATCATTCTTCCTCCCTTCAGAAGTTATTTAAAGTGAGAAGAAGAAGAAGAAGAATCAAAATTACCAAAAAAAAGGAGATTTCATAACTATACAGAGGGAAGATAGATCCGGTGTGGAAGAGGAAGATAATGAACAGATTCACACGAAAACCTTTAGGGAAAACAGAAGGAAGTGTTGATTATTCACAGATTTGCTCTAGGCACCATAAGATGCACAACCATCTATTTGCATTTTCAAACCGTCGAAGCATCCCATATTTGCACACAAAGTGGGATGAACGGAGCAAGAAAATCTGAAGAAGAATTCGACTATTTTGCCAGAGAGAGAGAAAGAGACAGAGAAAGAGCAAGAGATTGAAAATGAAAGAGAAAGTGGGGTGGGGAGAAAGTCTGAAAGAGAATTTGGGAATGGAAAAGTTTCCTCTGCATAAAGAAAAAGAGTGGGGGCGACGAGGGCTAATCAATGAAAAAAAAAAATTCAACAGTATAGAACTGGGCCATACCGGGTAAGAAGTGGGCTGTATTTTGTTAGGATAGTGGGCCAAGTGACATAGAGTGTAATTTCTTCAAAAAAAAATTAGTACTCTGTAGGGTATCGTATAACACCCTTAGAGCCCGTTTGGACATAAGAAAATTTTCCTTATTTTTCCAAATAATTTTTAGGTTTGTTGATAAAATTTTCAAATTTCACTTGAAGATGCATTTTGAAATTTTTCGAAAATTTGTAAAACTCCAAAAAATTATTTTTCAAAATTTTCACTCATAAAACTTCAAAAGTAACCCAAAATTATATTCATATCCAAACGCAACTCTAAATTTCAAATACAATTTTCACTCGAAATTTTTTTTCCACCCTATTTTGAAATTTTACTATTCTTATGTCCAAATGCCCACTTAGTAAAAGGGTGTCCGCTACTGATGAGGTGGGTGGTTGGGTAAAAAAAAAACAAAAAATAATTGAATTATGTAGCCTAATTAAATATTTAGCCAATCAAGTAGGAAAAGACGGTTAGAACAGGAAAAAATGGTGGCATGCGGATGAGGAACAAAGTGGATAAATAACAACACACCTCCCACTATTCATATTGAACATCCATAAAGTGGGAAGCGACAGTGTCACTAGAAATTTTATATAATTAACACAGACTGCCCCTTCTTTAAGTCTCTGTCATTTATGTCTATAGGCTTCAACTTCCTCCTCTAGTTGTTAATTACTGCCAAATACTTGAACAACAACAATATTAATGGAACATAATAAAGTTTATGGAAGTAGTACTACTCTAAGCTCTGAATCTTCATCACCTCCAATTACACCAAAGGGATCATTACCTGAAAGGGTTCTTTACAAGATGCTTGGCTTTGCTGATTTTTCAAAACGAAACCAATTATCTCCTTCCTTCCATAAGGATGTTGAAGTCGATGAAGAACTTCACTTCGACAGTAGCATTTGTCAGTCTTCCTACCGTGGTGTTTTCGTCGTTCGTCTTGCTATCATGGTACCCAAATTTTATTTTTTGAATTGAAAGCAACTACTGAAATCGTTTTGGCTAAAATATTTCGCTAATTTTCTTGGTTCGATCGGTTATGGCTTTTTTTAGTTTTGCTTGCCAATTTTTGATGATTCACCTCCATAGAGAAAAGCCTCTGGCATTAGCAGCCTATTTTATTTTCTTGCTAGTTTGCTAAAAACATATCAAATTAAATCCTTTGTTTATTTTTCATCTTGAGCTGTCAATTTATTTCAGTATCCCACTTCTAATATCATAGTGGTCTGAAAATTAAAAGGGCAGCCCAGTGCCCAGCATACCACCTTCACTAGGGTCCGGAAGGCCGCACTCCAAGGTTGTGACGTAGACAGCCTGTCCTAATACAAGAATTAGTGGCTGCATCCACGGCTTAAAGCCGTGACTTAGAGGTCACACGGACGGAGACAACTGTAGTGTTGCTCCTAGGCTCCCCTTCAGTTGTTGGAAAATTGACTCTTGATTTTTCATCTTGTGACTGTACAAGTGTTGGTTAGATATATATTGAGTTAAATGAGGTGGAAATATGTTCAGATTCTTGATTTGGCCCTTTTCTTTATGGGTGTACGCAGGTCATGCTAGCAATTTTGATTGGAATGCTAACATTATTAACATGGCATTTTACCAGAGTTTACACAACAAGGTCACTTAACACACTAGCATTTGGTCTTCGACATGAACTTCTGCAGAGACCAATATTACGAATGTGGAACATTTTAAATTCTACTGTTGAAATAACCACTGCTCAGGTCAAGCTATCAGAGTATGTAATCAGAAAGTATAGCAAGCCTGTTGATCAAGCTCAACAAGTTGAGGTTATTTCTTTCTCCTCTTGCTTTCTTACTTTTTGGAAGTAGTGTTTAACCTTCTTATCATCTAATTTTATTAATTTCATGTTTGCCCCTCAGCAGCTGTACGAATCCATGAAGGATGTAACGTGGGCTCTCTTTGCAAGTAGGAAAGCTCTTAATTCCTTAACCATCAACTATAAAAATGGTTTTGTTCAGGCTTTCCACAGAGATCACAGGAGCAACAATACATTCTACATATACTCTGATCTTGCCAATTATTCTATAAGTGGTATATATGATGTTAATTTGTTATCGTCTCGTCAAGGATGGAATGATCAAACTATACACAACAACATCTCTGCTGTTTGGTACCGAGAACCTTTAGATCCCTCTACTGGAGAAAAGAATGGAAAGCGAAGCATAATTCCTCCCGATGAGTTGATCAACATTGCTGGAATATCTCAAGTACCAGATGGTGCAGCTTCGTGGCATGTGGCTGTGAGCAAGTATACAGACTCACCGTTGCTTTCCGCAGCGCTGCCAGTTTGGGATCCAACAAACAAAAGCATAGTTGCTGTTGTGGGAGTTACTACAGCTCTTTATAGTGTAGGTCAATTGATGAAAGAAATTGTTGAATTCCACAGTGGTCACATTTATTTAACCTCCCAGGAGGGATGGTTGCTCGCTACTTCCACGAATTCCCCTCTCTTGATGAATACCACAAAAGGACCGAAGCTAATGATGGCTATTGATTCTGAAGACCCAGTTATACGGTCTGGAGCTGAGTGCTTAGAGAAAGAATATGGAAACAGGCTTCCCCCAAGTCAAGAAGTGCACATAGAGAATGCTAAACTTGGGAACCAGCTCTATTATATTGACTCATTTTTCCTGCACTTAAAGAGACTTCCAATGGTAAATTGTTAGCTTAGCACAAGTTTAGTATATCATGGTTGGATAAGTTTGAGGCAAATTATTAGACGTCTTACTGATCTGCAAACTTTGCAGGTAGGAGTTATCATTATTCCAAGGAAATATATAATGGGGAAGGTAGACGAGAGGGCTATCAAGACTATGGTAATATTGATCTCAGCATCAATATGCATCCTAATCATTGGATGTGTCTGCATCTTTGTACTGACAAATGGAGTGTCAAAGGAAATGAAACTAAGAGCACAGCTGATAAGCCAGTTTGATGCAAGAAGGAAGGCAGAGGCATCGAGCAATTACAAAAGCCAATTTCTAGCAAACATGAGGTGAATATTCATCAGTCCTTTATTCATATTAGCTTAATATATTTGTACCTGCAGTGGGGGGGTTTAGTGCATTAATAATGGGTTAAGTTCTAGCAGATCTTCAAAAGAGAAATAATTGCACTGTTTTGTGTTTACATAGCTCATATTAGCAAGTAAAAGCCATCTTCTGAAAATAAATTATCTGAAATAAAGTTATCAGACATTTCAGTAGTGTCTATCCTTTGGTCTAGTTTTTGCTCGCCATAGTTGTTTTAAATTGCATCAGACCACAGGTGAATTCCATGAAAATATGGGCTTCTTTGCAAACTTAATAATGACTGGAATAGGTATTATAGTATACTGAATTGTTACTTGCCAAATTAAGGTTCAACATCTGCACTGGGAAATATTTACCAGCACGTACTCCCTTCAAGTTCAGCAGAAGTTGCATTAACATTTTTGCTTGTTCAATGAAGCAAACTTTTTCTGAGCTTCTAGCTTTTTGTTTACATTTCCTTTCTTTTGGACTGCTTTCACTTTTAACTCTTTAATTAGCTAAACTTTCACTATTCTACTCTAGATCTTGCCTTAGGGTCTGATTCATTCTGATCAGTTGAAAGTTTTAGTTTCTCAAATGTTTAAGTTGTACACTTCTACAGTTACTTCATGCTTTGTTTTTTCACAGTCATGAATTACGAACACCTATGGCTGCAGTTATTGGCTTGCTGGACATCCTTATAAGTGATGGTTATCTTACAAATGAGCAGTATTCAACTATTACCCAGATTCGTAAATGCTCAACCGCTTTGCTTCGCCTTCTGAACAACATTTTGGATCTCAGCAAGGTATGATGCAAAAGCAAACTATGGAAATATCAACACGTTTGTGAACACTGATATAGCACATTGACAACTCTTTTGATGATATATTGGAAAGAGTTTACTCTTTAAAGTTACCTCACTGTTCCTTGGAGAAACTATAGTAGCAATGAAATAGTACGATAGATTTTCATGGACCCTGAGAAAATCATATACATCATCTTATACTTTTTGTACAGGTAGAATCTGGAAAGCTGGTGTTGGAAGAAACAGAATTTGACTTGGCTAAAGAACTTGAAGGACTTGTTGATATGTTCTCTGTCCAGTGCATTAATCACAATGTTGAGACAGTTCTAGATATCTCCGGTAGAGCCTCTGTTCTCCGTACAACTGTAGAAAATGCAAAAGAATTATTATTAAGAGTTGAATTTGAGACTCTTCGCATTTTTTTCTAAAGGCATATTATGTTTTCATATTTCTATCCGCAGATGATATGCCAAAATTAGTTAAAGGAGACTCTGCCAGAGTTGTTCAAATTTTCGCAAATCTAATTAGCAATTCTCTCAAGTTTACTACCTGTAAGTGCACCTTTTTAATACATACATTTGCAAGTTCTTTCATTTGTCCTCATAATTGGTAAAGCCCTTACAAGAATTAAATAGCGTGATTTTACTGACCCTATACCACCTCTGATAAAATGAAGAGATTAGATCTTGATAAATAACATTTTCTTGCGAGACAAGTGCATTTGGTGAATTTACAATTTGAAATTCCTTACAGCTGGTTACATCATTCTTCGGGGATGGTGCGAGAGTGCAAACACTTTTTCTTGTGGAGGGAATTTTTCACTTAATCAGAAAGACTCTTGGTCTGCTCCTAAAGTAAAGTTGAAGCGACAAGAGAGCCAGGGAAAAAAATTGTCCAAGAAAGATAACAAAATGATCTTGTGGTTTGAAGTTGAGGACTCTGGTTGCGGTATGAAATGACCATTTAAACTTATTTTCCCACTTGCTGCTACTGCATATTAACTTTCTCTCTCTCTCTCTCTGGATTTTCCCTTTTTGTTACTCTAGGAATTGATCCAAGTAAGTGGGAATCTGTATTTGAAAGTTTTGAGCAAGCTGATCCTTCAACAACTCGCTTGTAAGCAGTTTTCACTTCATTCTATTGGGTAAACTTTGTTAGTTATATGACAGAATACATGTATGACTGAATGAATCTAGTTCCTGCACACCATAAAGCTACTTTTATCTAACTAATGATATTTCATTGTTTGATTAACTTCATACTCAGGCATGGTGGCACTGGCCTTGGACTATGCATTGTACGTACCCTGGTGAGTTCAATTTTTTCTGTTTCAAATAAATAAGTTTAAGGAATTTGAGACTTTGAATTCGCAAGAAAAAATATTTCAATTTGGAGCTTGAAAAAGAGTTCAAGTTCTGTCTTTAGGATTTTCTAGACTTGATAACGTCTTAAGCCCCTTACAAGCCAAAACAACCCCTCTAATCAAAATCCACAGTGTTCATAATTTCTGAAAGTTCACCTTGGAATAGGCTTTAAACATAAAAATGAAGAATATTGACTACCTTACCAGTTTCTAATGATGGTAGGATGATATACAGGTTAACAAAATGGGTGGAGAGATTAAGGTTGTAAAGAAAAATGGACCAGGGACAGTGATGCAACTATACCTTCAACTAAACTGTCCTGCAGAAGTCACTGGACAGCACTGCCAGTTCAATTTTGAAGAACATAAAATGAGGGTAAGTAACACTACGTAATGATGTGTTTTTAGTGCCGCACCTACAAAATGATGTATTTGCAAGAATACATAGAGCATGACCAAACCATCTTAGGCTAACTTCTCTCATTTTGTAATATACATCTACGTGAGTTAGTTGCATTCTCTGGGGACGCAACCATCTCTAATCCTGTATAATCTGGTATTACCGCACATCCATCATAGAATTCAAATTTCTAAGACACCCAGGCGCAATATTTACACACACGTAACGTTGTTGGTCTTCTGATTATTCTAAAAAGCCGTACCTCACTTTGCTAGCCCGCAAAGCTCCTCCATTTCAGTCATCCTATTTGAATTCTATGTATTACATCTTCATCTATCATACCATTCTTCTAATGACTGAAATTTACCTTCAGTTTAAGCACACAATCTAATCTCAGTTCTCCTCCATTCTCATGGGACTAAACTAGCAGAAGATATACTGTCTTACTTCTGCTTATCCTAGAACCTTTTCTCTCTACATTTATATTCCAACTTTTGGTTGAACACTTAACTAGTTTTGTCAATTAACACGGTATTATATGCAATAGCATGTATGTTTTAATATCATCATGTGTGTTAATGGTCATTTCATCCATAACTATGTGACAAGTGTTGTTCGCTCCCTCATACAATTCTCTGTGGCATATGTATAATAGATGTGGGTTCCTCCCTTCACAAGAACCCATCAAAGTACTTTTTGGCACTTTATCATGTGGCATCCCTACTTGATTATCTTATCATCATTCCATCCCAACTAGCCCTTACAATCCCCAGCACCCTCATTAAGAATGGCTATATTACTTTGGACTTGTGAAAACCCTCATGTACCTTGAGTTAAATTGATTATGATTTTGTGAAAGTCTAAGCAATTTGTACATAATGGAACTTGAATGCAGGTGTTGCTTGCACTCAATGGCAGAATGAGTAGAGAAATAATGTCCCAGTGGTTAGAGAGAAATGGGGTGCATACTTGCGGAGCATCTGATTGGAATGAGCTCACTCAAATTCTTCAGGGGATTTCTATATCCAAAAGCCATTTGCAAGACGTACCTTGTGAATGTTTAGAACCTGAAGATTTGAGTGTTCAAGATCCTAGTGCCCCATCACTTCTTGTCATAGTTGTAGACATTGGCATACTTGACTTGAGCACAAATATATGGAAGGAGCAGCTAAATTTTCTTGATAAATACTACGACAGAGCAAAGTTTGCATGGATTCTTTACCATGACACCCCCAGTACCATTAAGATGGAACTGCGAAGGAGAAACCTAGTTATGGTCAATAGACCACTATATAAAGGGAAAATGATTCAGATTTTGGAAACTATTATAAAAGAAAAAAATCTTGAACTGCAGTCCTTTGGCAATGCAACAGTAGAAGGAGATTTGCATGAATGTCTTGAAATTGATTCTAACCACTCTGATATTGCCTGCTCAGATGACTCTGACAAGTCAGATAACGGAAATGAAAAATGTGGAAGTGCCTTCCTTTCCGAAAAAAATAGGGAAGAAAATTTTGCCAAAGCCTCTCTCTCACATTTTGGGACATTAAACAACTACTACATTGACTTCAATGAAGAAAACACTTCGGACATGAATGATCTCGGACAAACGAGGAATGGAGAACATCATTTGACAAGCAGTCCCACCAAAGGGGTCACTAATGCCTGCTCAGATAAGATAGCAGACCAGAAGTCTCTAGCTGATCTTCGTATACTGCTCGCTGAGGATACTCCAGTGCTGCAAAGAGTAGCTAGAATAATGCTGGAAAAATTGGGAGCTAAAGTGGTTGTTGTAGGAGATGGGCTGCAGGCAGTGGATGCACTAAAACCCATGTCTAGTTCTGATGAATGTAGAAATGAATCTCTTCAGGAAGAAGGCATTTCAATTACCCTCCAAGCTGAAAGCGTTCATTCCCTTCCTTATGACTTGATCCTCATGGATTGTCAAGTAAGTCGATCACGACTTTACATAATAATCCCTCGTTTTTCATCTTATAGAACAATACTTGATTGGCCACGGATTGTACTAAAGAAATAAAGACTTTTCCCATGTGCCAAAAGTACCCTTAGAACTTGTGGTTTTGAACACGCCATGACATTTCTATGGCTATAAGAGCATAATGTTAAGGTGGTAAACTAGAAAGTTTACAGCTAAAAGAGGTATTACATATAGAATAATATCATTCTTTTTTTAATAGAGTAAAAAGGAAAGAGTGTCATAAAATGGAACAGAGGGAGTTTTTGCAAGAAACAGTCAACAATCACTGAATGGAGGAACAGTTAAATGAGAATTGTTAAGTTGTTTCATTCTAATTCTTTCGACATGATCATTCTAAAACATTCTGCTAATATAGTTGTTCCTAACAGATGCCAAAGATGGATGGCTATGAAGCAACAAAGGCAATTAGAAGAGCGGAAATGGGGACAGGAACACACATACCTATTGTTGCGCTGACAGCTCATGCAATGTCATCGGATGAAGCAAAATGCCTACAGGTTGGTATGGATGCTTATTTGACCAAGCCCATTGACAGAAAGTTGATGGTTTCCACCATTCTTTCCTTGACCAAGAGAAAATCCTAACCACCATACCACTCCAGTTACTGAAAAACAAAAACAGAAGAAAATAAACAAAAACGGAAGAGCTCCGAAAACTTGTGAGCTTGAGCAGAGTTTTGATGAGCAAAAGTTTTGCAATATGTACAGGAATGTTCTAACTTTGTATCTGTTCTATAGCTTATGTAGAAATTCTAATTAATAAGCGTCTATAACAACACTGCACGCGCTGGCTTTTTTTCTTATTATAGTTAGCTTAAGCAGAGTGTTGATTAGCAAAATATAGGCAATCTGTACAGGAGATGTATGTATCACATTGAACACTAATTTTGTTATCTGTTATAGTATATGCAAAAGTTTGTAATAAGCGTCTTCAATATTACTGCTGGTTCTTTTCTCTGTCCCCAACTTTAATATTTGTGTCTTTGTTTCTGTAAACTTCTAATTTCTGAACAATCTTTAACGTGCAAATTACAAACCCAAACTCATCTTGGACTTCCTGGACAGCCGCCCCAAGTTATATAAAGCAGGGAATTTTTGTATAAAAGAAAGTTAAATGTGTAAAAAGAAAGAACATGGCAAGCACAAACGCTTTATTGTGGCGAGGATAAATAAAAAAGGCCAAATACATATACAACTCATCCAACTTGACAGCATTTTCCATTTTGGCACTCTATTTCTGCCTTGTTCCATTTTGGTCATCCAACTCTATTTCCACTTTAACACAAAAGCTGAAAGCAGTGCAAAAAATATAGCACGCGTGTATACACAAATATGAGGTGTAATAAAAATCCAATTAAATGTTGCCACCTAATTTTTTCCTCCATATCAAACGGGTCAATACTAGAATACCCGAACCCGACCATATTTTTTGTGGGTTTATTTCTTCTAAACGGGCCAGGTATGAAATCGGCAGATGAAAGCTTTGGAACTTAGAGAATGAAGACGGGGCAACATTGGATGAAAAATACGGTTGGGGATCGAGTATTGACCCGTTTGACATGGATGGAAAAATCAAGTGGCAACATTTAATTGGATATTTACACCTCATATTTGTGTATATACATGCGCTATATTTATTGCACTGCTTTCAGCTTTTGTGTTAAAGTAGAAATATAGTTGGAGGGCCAAAATGGAACAAGGAAGAGATAGAGTACCAAAATAAAAAATAATTGTCAAGTTGAATGAACCGTATATGTATTTGGCCAATAAAAAACAAAAAAGGACCAAAAAGAGAGTGTATGTGTGTCGGTGTAACATGTCAACCCTGAGAACTTTATTATGTCAAAGATAAATAAAAAGGAACACAGAGCTAGTGGTAAACACATGACGAGCCTGGGAAATTTTAATAGAAAAAAATTACTACCAAAATCAGAAGGGATATTAATCTAAAAAATTTACAGAATTGGCCCATGCAGGTCTCGAACCTGCGACCTTCGCGTTATTAGCACGACGCTCTAACCAACTGAGCTAATGGGCCGTCGTTATTCTGCAGCAATAATTTTATAAAAATTATTAGCTCAATAGCGTTGGTATATTGAAATTGACGTTAATTGAGAATTTGAGGGAGAAGAAGCAGGGAAGAAAGCCCACAACTCAGGCATGATGAAGGACGATTACGAGGTACCAAGCTTTCTGCTTAGAGCCATTTTCCTGTTAACTGTTTCATATATATTTAAATATCCTTTTGTTTTGTAACACTAGGTATTTTATTTGATTTTGGATTGCGGCTTTAAACCTTCTGCTTTTGGTTTTAAATTTAATAGACTCTCGACATTGTTTGTGTTTTTTGAAGCTTTAACTGGAGCTTCTTATTACTTCTTTTGGGTTTTTCTTTCAAGCCTATTAAAAATATTAGTCCTTATCTCGGATGCAGATCAACAATTCTAACTGTAAATTTTTTTTTTGGGGAAAAGTGATGCCATATAAAATGACAATAAGTTGGTATGTTAATCAATTGGATTGGAACCAGTAGTTCCAAAGATAACTTAGCCATAAGCATGGAAGAAAATATATTGAACCTTGGATCTCAAAATCCTGTGGCCTTAGTAGCATTTGAGTCTAGAATGATTATCAAAATCGGGTTAAAAGGAAAAGATATATCAAAATTGGGTAATTTTCAAAAGTGGGGTTTTTATTAACTAGGTCTGGTACAGGTAACACTGCCAACTAAAGCTTAGGCAAATTGGAAGAAGTGTTTCAGGCAAGTAGTGAGTATTGATTTCTAGATTCTAGCTTTGCCTTATCTATTATAGATCACCTCCTTAAAGGCAATTACAGGTAGTGGCGAAGCCAGAAATATTTTCAAGGGTGTTCAGACTTGAAAGAAGTAAATAAAATTTTCCGACAAAGGGTGTTCAATGTATGTTTTATACATCTAAAATCAATATCTTACTTGTATACAGTGTAAGTTTTCATAATATTTCGGCAAAGGGTGGTCCACTGCAAAAGGTGGCCTCACCCCTGATCACAGGGTATGTAATAGGTGAAGGCTTTAGGAGTCAAATCTACCCTTAATCTTTCTTTAAATACGAACAAAAAAAAAGGAGATTTTTTTCCTCAGATTGAAACTATGGCTAGTTCAATTTGGTGAACTGCCTAGCTAAAGAAAGGAAGAAAGGATCCGATAATCAAAGTGAAAAAGGATAATCAAGATCGAACCTCTTTTGGCAGTAATAGAATTCTGTATAGAAAATTTGATTGTTAATAGTTGAAAGTGGAAATACCCACTAAGCGAGAGTGTTTTCTTCACCTCTCTAAGGATTGATGGAAGTGTTTGACTGCAAAATAAGCGTCTTGTATAAATATAGGCATGATTTTTTTTTTTTAGTTTATGGTATAGCCATGAAGTTTTTGTATTGAGTGACATTAACAGACCATGTTATTGTGTATGTTCTCTATTTTTTGGTATACGGCTTGTATACAGGAGTTTTTCACACAGTGATAAAATTATTTACCTTAAGAAAAAATTCTCCTTGGGATTGGTTTGATGATTATTGTTTTGTTAAGCATCTGTAGTCATGGGTTTTGGGTTTTTGATACATGTATTAGGGACGCCGCTGGTGCATAAAAATTGACATAACCCCTCTAAGATGGAAATAAGCATGGCTAGAAGCATGTCCATGCATATAAGATTTTATTGCTGACTTTAGTTGTCTGAAACTATTTTCCTCATTTTAGGTGTGATCACTGCTTGCTGAAAAGTTTAAGTTTGGTTACCGTGCAATTTGCACGAGGATCCTTTGCAATTTCCATCTCTATATTGTGCTATTAGCTTTAACTCTCATATAAAATTCCAGGTTGAAGAAAAGAAGCAAGCTGCTGCGGATGTCTTGTTTCAATATTCAAATTTTGTTATGGCATGTATTGGTAATCAAGTTCGACCTTGTGACTTGAGACTGCATTTGATGAAGGTAAGGTGCATTAATGAATTTTCTTGCTGTATCAGTGTCACGTGGGAACAATCTCATGAGTACAGCGCGTGATAACCACTCAAATTTGAGGATCTCAGCCATTTCAATCAAATAACGACTCATAGTTGACAATTTCTAACAGCATGTAAAAGCACATCAGCCATTAGGGACAAATGAAGGAACTATTTGTTTTCTGCTTCCGCTTTTTTCCCAACTCTCTTTTCTTTTGCCATTTCCTTACTCTTTCTTTGTCCTCATCACTGCACTAAATCCGGATTTGGTCCCATCTTATCCTTACTCGTTGTTCTCCTTATTGAGTATCTACTGTAAGTTGCGATATGTTTCTTAATGAAGACTGTGGCATGGTTAAAAAAAAGGACTGCTGCATATAACCCTGTGCAACAGTTTCATTCCGACTTTGAGCATGAAACTGAACAGAAAGGTAAAAATCTAAGGTTATTGTTCTTTCCAACATAATCTTCATTTTGTTAGCTGATCCAAGTTTTGTAAGAACAGTTTGATAGGTCTAATAAGCGGAGCATCCTAAATATGTTCCTCATCTGGGGTTTCTTATTCATGATGTAACTTCATCTTCTGTGTTGCAACTTTATGTCGCGATGAAACTTTAAGCTGTGATTTGCCAAATAAGAAATTGGTGAACTGACTAACTGGAAGCAGCTATTACTACTGATACCATAGTAAACTAAGCATGACTCAAGGCCACCTCTAAGACTGAGGCATTTTACTGTGTCCATAACGATTGAACTGATGCATTTACCTTTTTCTTCTTAAAACACCTAAAATGAAATAAGTTCAGAGGAAAATGATTATTACAGTCTTATATATTGTGGTGCTTCATAAGAGCACAGATACCTGCATTTAAGATTAAAAGTGACGTCGTTGCATTTTGAAGAGGAAAGATAACATTCTGCACCTGCTATTTCTGTTTAAAGGAATCATAGCAATACTCTATGTCCAAGGCCTGTATTTCCAGCAGCATCTAGATTTGTTTCCAAGGGTCTTTCGGAAATAGTCTTATGGAGGGGGTAAGGTCTGTGTAGACTTCACCCTCCCCAGACCCCACTTGTGGCATTTCACTGGGGTGGTTGTTGTTGTACTAGATTTGATTTAGCTAGAGTTGTTGATTTGCTCAACTATTTGCACAACTTCTCAAACATAGATGCTAATACTGTATAATTGTTTGCTTTTGGATATTCACTGGGAAATCGGTCATCTCAATTCTTACAGTGGTTAGTAATACTATGTATTCTTAAAGAAATGGAAGAAAGAATTCAAAATGAGATCATCTCTCCCTAGTCATTGAATTGTGTGGATAAGAACTGTCCTTTTAATTTTTTTTCAGGAAGTTTCAGGATTGCCAACTTCTTTGAAGCGGGAAACACGTCCAGCACCTTCTCCTGATGTAATGGGAGAATCCTCAAGCTCAGGTACCTCAAGACTGGATAAAGCAGACAGTTTTCGAGGCCCTTAGATTTGGAAATTGCAACATTATCTTTGTTTTCTAGTTTGCTTAATGTAAAATACAAGTATCATCAGTTGATGTACTATTTGAAGCATGTAGGATCTTTGTTCATTTTATTCTCAGTAGTATCAGTGTCTGCAGTAAAGCTATCTCTGTCGCATACATGTTTATTATGACAATTATTTCTTCCATCATGACATAAGTATGCATTTATTGTTGTATCGGCGTAAAATCTAAACTATGTCTAGAGCTGACTATCATATAATTTGCTATTATCCTCATCCCTAAAAATATCATAATTTGTTCAAGTTTCTTCAGTAGATTATCCTTTATCAATAAAACCATCATGATACTAGGTATGTTGTTGTTAAAAAACCACGATAAAGGAAAACTTATCATAGATATAAACTTCTCAAATCTGCAAACAGTCAATAGTGAGGTTATTGTGTAGGGTGGCAATGGAGAAGGGTGGGTTTTACGTTAACCCACAAAATTTCAACCCACCCACATAGCAATTTTACCCTCATCCACCCGCCCTGTAGCAACATCTGCGTCCACCCGACGCGCAAAATTTTTCCTTTATTATTTCTTTCAATTTGTCATATTTTAATCTTATTTTATTTTATTTTAAATTAAATTCATATATGCCCTGTCAATCTAAAAGTTCTCATTGGAATCCAAGTCCAAACCACGAAGTCCAATTTTGAATAGCCATAACTAGCAAATAACTACGAATCCTACCGAATGTTGTCAGTTAACTTTTAACATTTTTTTTTAATATACTTATTTCTGATTTTACATGCATCAATATTGGAATTTAATTTGAAACATCGGTATGTCATTTTTAATTATTCAGATATACAAAGTAATGAGATTTAGATAGATAAAAATGTGTCAACTAATTATCTACTTGTCTCAAATAAAATAACTACTCGTATGTAGTTAAAGTAGGACTTTAAAACACTAAAACAAAATATAATATAACATTGAGATGCAAACAACATAAACATATGTATTTACATTCAATAAAATAAATGTCCAATATGAAATGTATTCCTCTTAAAAATCAAATTCTATTGAGACTAAAATAATTAATGCATAGGAGAAAGGAATCACAAGTTAGAAACTGAAAAAGTAAATATTTCTCGGTTATAATAATATTAGCGATAGCTAAATGTTATAATTTTGCAAACCATTAAAACCCGCACCAGCACTGCACCCACAAACTTTTTTACAGAACTTAATTTGACCCGTCCCGCACCCGCATATGTCTAAACCCGCCCCCCCCCGCATATGCTAAAACCCGCCCC
>MU674634.1:16186-42019 GCA_026770625.1 Nicotiana glauca
AAATTAACCATAATAGCTGCGAAATGACAATGGGTGATGGATTATACATTTTATTAATTCTTGATCACTACTCGTAACTTTCAATTGCAATTCAGCAGGGAGAATATCCGGTTGTCTTTTTAAACAAAATATGAAAATGTATGCATTAATGTCTTTTACCACATTTGAGGAAAAATACCAGTTAAATTTGCTAAAAAGAGCGATAGTAGCAATACTTGTACATAGGTTGTGGGAGTTGTACATGTCGGTTAGAGTTAGTTAGATTTAGGTGTATGGTTAGTTGAGTGGTTAAGCTAATTAATTGTATTGAGTGAGTAGGCAGTATAAATAAGGATAGAGATACACGTGTGTAATTAGGCTTTTATTTTCTAATATCAGAACATAGTATTCCTCTCTTTCTTCTCTCTCTTCGTCTGCATCTTTCCTCTTTGATCAATTCAGCTCATATACTCCCTTTCAATATGGTATCAGAGCCATATATTCATGGCGTTTTAGATCTGAATTGTTGCGGAATTGAGGACTATTGTTGAAGAATCATCTCTATTATGTTGAAGATTTGAGAGAATTGAGGAATCGGTTCGGATTAGCCCTAGAATTTCATGATCGTTGTGAGGAGGTTGTTTTGCCCAAAAATCCAGTAACATTCCCAATCGGAGGCCTTTATATTAAGCTGAGTTTTGAATTCGAATTGTTGAGAAATTGAATGTGAAAATGCCGCATCTATTGCCTAATAACTAGCATAAAATTAAATCACGTATTTTTAGAACCACAAAATTAAATCTAATTGTAATTACCATTTCAAGGTAAATAGTTTGGCGCCTAAAAATAACAGTGATTGTTTTCGTGCTGGTTAACTAAATAACGCAAGTTATCTTTCACACTTTTTTTGTCCAAGAAGCTTTGATTTCAGGTCAAACTGTCTAACTCAGTGAACGTACATGAAAACAATGGTCCTGAGGACTATGGAGAGAATGGTGTAGCTGTTCCAGGTATCGGTGTACCACCACGAAACCTTGAGGATGCACCAGAACCAATTCCCGTGGATGTGGTCTCGTGCAACGCCCAACACATCGATATAAGCTTCCACACTAACATGAGTGTACGCCAAGGAAACCAACAAGAAGCTCAGAAACCCCCAGCTCGACAGGAACAAGAGGTTAGCCTTCACGTCATTTTTGAGATGTTGCAGGCAAAACAGCTGGCGATTGCTCAACTGCAAAGCCAACAAAAAACTCCGAGCACAACAGCGCCGGAAATGGTTCCTCAAGTCGAACAAGCACCGGAAAGATCAAGAAACAAGGGGTCATCAGTCGACCCCGCTATCATAAAGATGCTCGAGGACCTCACAAAGAGGATCGAATCGGGTGAAAAGAAGATAGAAGCCAATGACAAAAAGGTGGAGACCTACAATTCAAGGGTCAATCAGATCCCAGGCGCACCCCCGATTCTGAAGGGTGTAGATTCAAAGAAATTTGTACAAAAGCCATTCCCATCAAATGCTACTCCAAAGCCCATCCCGAAGAAATTCAGAATGCCTGATCTCCCGAAGTACAACGGAACATCGGACCCCAACGAGCACATCACCTCTTACACTTGTGCTATAAAGGGGAATGACCTGAAGGACGACGAGATTGAATCCGTCCCATTGAAGAAATTTGAAGAAACGCTTTTGAAAGGGGCCATGATGTGGTATCACAACCTAGACCCGAATTCGATAGATTTGTTTGCCATGCTGGCAGATTTTTTTATAAAGGCACACACCGGTGCCATCAAGGTTGCTACAAGGAAATCCGACACCTTCAAAATCAAACAGAGGGAAAACGAGATGCTACGAGAGTTTGTATCTCGCTTCCAAATGGAGAGAATAGAATTACCACCAGTCTTCGATGACTGGGCAGCGCAGGCCTTCACCCAAGGTTTGAACGAGCGAAGCTCGGTAGCTTCAAGGAAACTAAAGCAGAACTTGGTAGAATATCCCGCCGTGACTTGGTCGGATGTCCACAACCGATATCAATCGAAGATTAGGGTCGAGGATGACCAACTAGGAGCCCCCTCGGGCTCAGTATATCCTAGCAGGCTCTTGGAAAAGGAGCCAAGGCCAAACAAGGAAAGGTATCAACCGTACACTAAAGATCGAATAGACGCCCCAAGGGTAACATACCCCAAAATGACCGAAGGACAGATCGAGGTCAGAATCCTTGGGGACTCGTGAGCAGAGTCGGATTCGAGAGATATACAGGACCGACGGAGGCACCCCGATTGTCCGAATACAATTTCAACATTGATGTTTCGGACATCGTCTCTGCCATCAGTAAAATTAGAGGCACCAGGTGGCCAAAACCCGTACAATTAGATTCGTTACAAAGGAACCCCAACCCGGTGTGTGAGTTTCATGTCACACACGGTCATAGGACTGAAAATTGCAGACAGCTCCGAGAAGAAGTAGCCCGACTAATCAGCAAAGGGCACCTCCGAGAGTTCCTTAGTGACCGAGCCAAAAATCAATTTTAGGAAAGAGAGGCAAACAAGAAAAATGAAACAGAAGAACCACAACATGTCATCCACATGATTTTTGGGGGAGTCGACATCCCATAGGAACCCATTGTCAAAAGAACAAAAATATCCATTACTAGGGAGAAGCAAACTCGAGGTTACATACCCGAGGACGCTCTCACATTCAGTGATGAGGACATCGAGGCCCGGTCTCATCCTCATAGATGCTTTGGTAATTTCTTTTCTTGTGAATACTTTTCAAATTAAGTGTGTGCTTGTGGATCCAGGTAGCTCGACCAACATTATCAGGTCGAGGGTGGTGGAGCAGCTCGGACTGCTCGACTAGATCGTGCCCGCCTCTCGAGTCCTCAACAGATTCAATATGGTGAGTGAAGTGACAAAAGGGGAAATCACCCTTCCGGTCAACGTGGCCGGCACAATCTAAAATGTCAAGTTTCATATCATCAAAGGAGACATGAGGTACAATGCCTTGCTAGGAAGACCATGGATACACTGCATGAGAGCAGTACCATCAACCCTTCATCAAATGATGAAGTTTCCAACAAAGGACGGAATAAAAACTGTATACGAGGAGCAGCATGCAGAGAGAGAGAGATGTTCGTCGTGCACGATGTGTCACCGACATCGACACCTTCAACATCGAAGGAGCCAAAGGATAAGCAAACAGCGAAGTAGCAATTATGAGATGCATTCTCGACTGTACCCAAGTCAATTATCAAAGGACCGTACCGTATCCCCAGAGCAAACATTCGAAGTATATCGAGGCTTGAAGCGCCATCAATACTAAGGTATAACCGTCTCCCTTTTTTATTTAAATTTTACACTAACCTATGTGCAGGAATCTGGTTAGAACAATCGAATCACTCTCCATCTTGAAGACCTTAGTTTTTAAAGTATACGTTGCACTCTTTTCCTTCGGCTGGATTTTATTCCAAGAAGGGTTTTGCCGGCAAGGTTTTTAACGAGGAAACATCTATATGCTACCTAAGGAGAACTTAACAAGTATTCAAGGTTTCTCTTCAATCAACCTCGAATACTGGGGGGAATACCCTCAGGAGATCACCCCCTCGAAGAAGTCAAGATGAGCCAAAAAAGGTCTCGATAGGAAAATAATGTATCGGGCCAAATGGTTGAATGAACCGTGTCCATAGAATAATTGAACCCTTGATAATGAAAACATGTATACTTGTACCAAGTAATCAAAGTAATATTTTCTACCATCAAAATGCCTTGCGCTTCAAAGAAATTTGCTATTTTTACAAGAAACATCACCAGAGCCAGAAATTTCCCGAACACTCGGGGAATGACATCAAAAACTCAAAGCCGTAAGACCTTCGGGCCGGAAACTTTGAGCTCTTAAAGCCTCAATAAGGCAACATCAAAATATACAAAGAACGGCTCTAGAGCCAAAAACTTTTGACGTCTCGGGGACTTTCGTCGACGGTCACCCCATTGAGGTATCAAGAACCCGAGGCCATAAAACCCCATGCGAGTGACCTCAAGCCCGAAAGCCCTCCACATGGAAATTCTAGAAAATGTAAGACCTCCATGAGGCGTTATCAACAGTGTAAGACATCCATAAGGCAATACTAAATCTATAAGACCTTAAGCCAGGCATGAATTATACTTGTACCAAGTAACCTATCTGTAAGACCTCAAGCCAGGCATGAATTATACTTATGCCAAGTAACCTATCTGTAAGACCTCAAGTAAGGCATGTTCAAATTTATAAGACCTTACAAAAGGCATAATCCCGATCTCAAAGTTAAGACTATATATTCGAACTTGTAAGACCCCCTAAAAAGGCATAACCTCGATATAGATGCCGAAGCTACTTCACTCAGGGACTAAAAGGCTATGTCCGAACACAATGACTATGGTCACAAGGCTCCGGCCAATCTAACGTGACTCGAGGATGCCCGACCATCGCCATAAAATCACAGGCCTTCAATTACTTCAAAAATACTTCGAAAAGAACTGGTTAATCAGGCTACCCTCGGCATAAGCAAAAGAGCTTCGATCATGTCAGCTCCAAACGCAGGCTTCAAAATGATTCAGCCATAGAGAGAAACCTCCCGAGGTGCTCATTTATCGCTACATAACGGCTCACAATCGAGGTTCTTATTGAATCGTCGAAGAGTCGAGCGAACATGAAAAACCTAAAAAAGTCTTTAACGAGGGTAAAATAAAGCCTATATTAGAGGTCGTAGCAACCCAACGCGTAAGAGCCTAGACGCCAGCCAATATTAGAAGTCGTACCAATCCAACGCGTAAGAGCCTACACGCCAGCCAATATTAGAGTTCGTACCGACCCAATACGTACCAGCCTAGGCGCCATCCAATATTAGAGGTCATACCGACCCAACACGTAAGAGCCTAAGTGCCAGCTTAAAATTCAAAAACCTAAAAATTGATGAGCTCGAGCCAAAATCCGACTCGAAAACTGAGCCCGAAATGGTTAACTAAAAAATGCCTAAGGGCAAGTGCGTAAGAGCCTATAGGCCGGCCCAACATGCCTCAGGGTCAATTTGTAAACATAAGGGTTTTACTTTGAAGTACAATTCATCTGGCTAATCATCAGCAAATGCCAAAATCCAAAACAAAGAAAGATGTACAAAGTAACGAGAAATTCATAAAAAATGGAACCAAAAGGCTTCTTTTTATAAGTTTATGTGAAAAAATAAAAATCTTCACTTATATTGTTCTCTAAGAGCATTATACGTAAGGAAAGGCCTAGTCTACCTCCCCTCAGGGATTGCGGTTCCATCAGCCTCTTCCTCATTATCCTCGACATCAGACATGAGGAACTTGGCATCATATTCATCCGCCTTGGCCTGCGCTATCTCCTTCGAGAGAACAAAGCCCCTAGCATGGATATCCTTGAGGGTTTCCCTCCGGGATTTGCACCGGGCATGTTCATTGCTTCTGCTCTCCCGATCGAAAGCCCCTCTCAACTCAACTCGAGCATCGACAATGTCTTTTTAAATAGACAGCCACTTTCTTGTCAGCCTTAGCTCGAATCTCTTCAGCTTCAGCCCAGGCGTCCACCACCTCGGACTTCATCTTTAAAAGGTCATACTCGAGCCTTGCATTCATGCTCGTCTGGACCGAGCTATTTTCACGAGCATTCTAGAGTTGCACCTCGAGGGCAGAAGCCTTGGCCAAAGCATTCTTCTTGGCTGCAACTTGGGCATATTCCTGAGCCTTTAGCTCATTACACTCATACTTGGCCTGACCAATATCACCCCAAAGGCATTCCAAGTCTTCCGTCTTTCTCTGCAACTGAAGTATCAAAATATTAATATCTGAGGAAAGAAGAAGAAACGTGCATCCCCCTGAAACAAAGGTTACTTGTCTATCGAGGTAGCTTTTGTAGTCCAAGCTTCGACTCACCTCATACCACAGGTATACCAACTACTTTGACCTTTTGTCACAAAGAAGTATGAGGGATTTCTCCCCGTCCAAGGCTTTCCACAACCTGGCTTCACGGTGGAGTAGCTCAGACTTGAACTTGCCAAAGGCCTATGAAAAAGAAGCTCAATAAGGAAATGAAATTGAAAAAAAAACTTAAAATCCAATACAATCGACCAAAACTTACCACAGAACAGAGTTGATGAGCCTCCTCAAAAGTTCAGCGCACATATACTAGCCTATTCTCATCGGCCCCAGAAGAACCAATCCCAATAGGAATGTGATCGTTCGAGACCCTGCTTGATTTAGGCAGCCCCTAACCTCGAACATCCCTCGAAGTACCTTGACGGGAGAAGAAAATAGCGGTAGAAGATCCTTGTCCCTCGAAGTACCTTCGACCGGGGAAGAAGATGATGGCAAAAAAGGAGTCACCTCCCCGAGGCTAGAAATCTCTGGTATTGCAGGCTCAGCTGCCCTAGGATGTCCCTCAGCTCGAGCCGTCAATGTGTGGCCGCTCCTTTCTGCTGTGCCAATGTTCGCACAATGGCTGTCAGGTACACGATCAACCTTAACGGGTACATCTCCTTTTCGCCTCCGGGCTGACCCTGCTTCACTACAAATCTCCTCACCCATTGAGGATTCCTTACGCTTGTTATCACTCTTTGGCCCTGAGGCCGACGATCCTCCCTCCTCTCTAAGAGGGCACGGCCTCATCTCAGAGAATTCTCCGATGCCTGCAATAGAGAAGTTAGGAAACACAAAGGAAATATTCTTTAAATGGAAGAATCGTGCGGTACTCACTGTGGTGTTTTGCCTCCCATCTACCCTTCGATAGGTCTCGCCACTTATGCTCATCGTAGGTCGAGCGAGCTACCAGCTTCCAAGCCCAATCCGCCAAGTCGAGTACCTCGTATGGCATCCACGGGATTGCTGTAATAAAGAAAAGGAAAACGTCTTTACAAAGTTTGCCTCCAGCATGAACAAAAATGACAAAAATATGAAGTGTACCACTTACGTGTGAAATTCTATTTCTTAGGAAATGGCAAGAATTCCACGAGGATAATATCGACAGTCCATACTCAGACAAATCGGCTCATCCACCCTCGGTCCCCCATCTTTTTCATCATCAGCAACAAATGGCCTAGTGGATCGACATCGTAAAGTTACTAATAAGATGGCTAAGGGTGAACTCGAGCCCGATATGATGACCCAAAATGTTATCACTTATTTTTAAAATGAATTATGCATTCTGAGGCCTTAAAAAAACACTTTTAGTATCACCTCAATTTGTGTGCGCAGTCCGGTCACGTAGCCGAAAAGCCTATATGTGAAAATCTATGAAAAATGATAAATTTTGACTATAAAATGAATTAATTTAATTTCGGTCAAAATTTTGGGTAAAGGGACCCAGAGACGTAATTTGACGGTCCCAAAGGGTCCGTAGGAAAAATATGGGACTTGGGCGTATGCCCGGAATCGAATTCCGAGGTCCCAAGCCCGAGAAATGAATTTTTGAAGAAAATTGTTTTTTGAAATTTTTTAAAGGATTTGGAAATGAAATTTGACTAGAACATATTGGTATCGGGCCCGTATTTTAGTTCCGACACCGGTACAGGTCTTATATATGATTTAAGATAATTCTGTGAAGTTTGGTAAGAAAAGAAATTCGTTTGACGTGATTCGGACCTTAAATGCAAATTTGATGTTTAAAGAAGTTTTGAGAAATTTCATTGATCTTGAGGTTTAATTCGATGTTCGTGATATTATTTTGGTGATTTGAGTGAACGAATAAGTCTGTAGGATGTTTGTGAGGTTGTGTGTATATTTGGTTTGGAGCCCCGAGGACTCGGGTGAGTTTTGGATAGGTCACAGAGTGCATTTCAGACTTAGAAAATTGCAGGATTTTGCTGGTGTAATCAGGCCTACAGGCCTGGCTCGCAAATGCGACAATCGCAAATGCGAGGTCTTGGTAGCAAATGCGAACCAGCCCAGGCCTGCCTTATATCGCAAATACGAGTTTTGTTTTGCATAACCCGGCCTCGCAAATGCGAGGATCCCCTTCGCAAATGTAAAGCTCCTCGGCCTGGCCAGTGATCTCAAATGCGACCAATTTGTCGCAAATGCGAAAGTTCAGCATTTTTGGCGAACCCCTATTCGTAATTCCCATATAAGAGACCTGCAACTTTTATACTTAGCCGATTTTAAAACCTATTTTTCATATTCTCTCAAACATAAACACACTTAGGCGATTTTTCAAGGATTTCTTCTTCTCCAAATCAATTGTAAGTCATTTTTAACTAACTTCCTTCAATTCTTAACACCTTTTAACATGATTTAAACTTCAAATCAATGATTTTCATGGGGAAAATTGGGTGTTTTGGGTAAAACCTAGGTTTTTCAAAAATTGGGGATTTGGACCTCGATTTGGACCTCGATTTGAGGTCCGATTTCAAAACAAATTATGTATTTGATCGTGTGGGAATGGGTGATCGGGTTTTGGTTCGAACTTCGGGTTTTGACCATGTGGGCTCGGGGGCAATTTTTGACTTTTGGGAAAAACTTTGGAAAATTCATTTTTCATGCATTCAAATTGATTCATTTAGTGGTTATTGATGTAATTAAGTAACTTGTGGCTAGATTTAGGCAAATTGATAGTGGAATCACGGAGTAAAACTATAGTTGAACCGTGAATTGGATTCGTGGAATCGAGGTAAGTGTTTGGTCTAACCTTAGCTTGAGGGATTAGGAGTTGTGTCTATTTGCTACATATTAATTGTGGAGTACGATGTATAGGCATGGCGACGAGTATCTATACGTCGGTGTCTAGTATGCTCGTGAGTCTTTATATTGTGATTATCATGACTTCGTTGTATCTTTCATGCCTTAGTGGTGGTTTCTATTTGTGGTATAAAGTTTGTGGAAAGAATTATGACCAACAAACACTGAGGAGCGTTGGCTCAAGTTGTATAATGAATTGTGCAAGTATAAGTGAAAATTGAACTTTTAGAGCATTGGCTCGATTTGTGAAGTGAATTGTGAAGTAAAAGTGAGAAAGAGAAGAGATCATTATGTTGTCACCCTTGTCGGGATGTTGATGTTATTGATGTTTTCCCCTTGCTGGGGTTTAATTGTTGACTTATTGTTCCCTTGTAGGGATGTTTGTTTGATGTTATTGTTTCCTTGCCGAGATATTGTTGAGATATTATTGTTCCCTTGCCGGGATGTTTGTTTGATATTGTTGTTCCCTTATCGGGATTCCTTGTGATTATTGTTGGCTTGTAACTGGGAGCGTGTGGTACCCCTACCATAAGATATAATGAAATGGGAGCGAGTGGTACTCCTACCACAAGATATAATGGTACACCTACCATAAGATATAATAAAATGGGAGCGGGTTGTACGCCTACCACAAGATATAATAAAATGGGAGAGGGTGGTACGCCTACCACAGGACATAATAAAATGGGAGTAGGTGGTACGCCTACCACAAGATAAATGAAATGGGAGCGGATGGTACGCCTACCATAAGATAAGTGAAATGGGAGTGGGTGACACGCCTACCACGAGATACAGGAAATGGGATCGGGTTGTACGCCTGCAATAAGATGTGAAAAGAGAGTGAAATCCGCTTTGTTTTTATTATTCTTGTTAGTGGTTGGATTTTGATTCCTTCATAATTCTCTTGATATTCTATTTATACTTGTTATTCCCTGAAGCATGTTTCCCCCTCCCATCTTTATTTGTTTAATTCTACTTTATTTTCTGTTGTATATTATATAACTGCACATGTTTATTTGGTAGTCTTGTCCTAGCCTTGTTGCTACTTCGCCGAGGTTAGGCTAGACACTTACCAACACATAGGGTCGGTTGTGCTGATACTACACTCTGCACTCTTTTGTGCAGACCCCATTGCTGTGGACTTAGGACCGCAGTGAGATTGCTGATTCCTAATCATCAGGTGACCCGAGGTAGTCCTGCAGGCATTCGCAGGCCTTGGTATCTCCTTCTATTTATTATCCCTGTTTCTTTCATGCATTTCTAGAGACAGTGTTGTATTTATTTCTTTTAGACCCTCTATTTGTAGTATTCTTAGACCGTCTGTGAAACTGTGACACCAGTTCTGGGTAGTTGAGACTCAAACAATTGTATTAGATATTCATGTTCAGATAATTTATGGCTTCTTTCTTCCTCTTATGTTATATTCCGTTCTTTAAATGTTATTTATGTTATTAAAATTGCCAATGAATATAAAATGGGTAATAAGGTAAATTGTGCAATTAATTGGCTTGCCTAGCTCGTATTAGTAGGCGGCGCCATCACGACTCCCGAGGGTAGGAATCCGGGTCGTGACACCCGGCTTCCTCCGCAAAGAACCTCATCATCAATACTATCCTCCAAAATGATGGGTGAACCAGTGCCAATGTAGCCCAATATCATAGACAGAAGTCAAGCACGATTCTATTGAGAGGGCCCAACGTAAAAGGGTACATGTATACATTCAAAAACCCCTCTACGTGAGCCGTGACGTTCTCTTCCGGGAAGATACCTGCAGTACCACCTTTTCTCCCCATCCGTAGTCTCTCATCACTGCCTCGAGGTGTTCATCTCCTATCGATTAAATAGACTTCAATGCGTTCTCCCAATGGCCCTGAACATTTGGAGGTCTCCATAACGTTAAGTACCTCCTCGAAATGAAACATCTCGAGGTTAGACGGCCAGACGCCAATGGTGTACCACTGACCGAGCGGGAAGCAGAGGTGGTACTCTCCTCTTCTTGGTGAACCGGCTTAGGCGTAGCAGCCATAACTATGGTGAAACAAGAAAAAGGAAATGAGAGCTTAAGCGAAAGCTTCGAATTAAGATGGTGAAAGAACTTATGCAAGGAAGGAGAATTCTATGAAAAGGATAGCTGCTCAAAGTAGCGGGATCCTCAAATAAGAGGAAATCCATATATAGAGCAAACGGCGATTGTTTGCATACTCTAAAGGCCAATTAATTCTGACTAGGCCATTATCACTTTCGGAGAAGTGTACTGGTGGAACCACCTCGGGCACTTCATGGCTATGTCATACGAATGATGCCATCATAAGAGGCTTGAGGAAGTCGATGTCAAATTCATTTCATATCATTCTATTATAAGAAACGTAGGGACTATCTGTATACGGCTGAAATCAGAGAGTCCAAATTTTATGATCATTATGGCATTCCATAGTTCATCTCCAGAAGGCTCGAGGCACAGCTCGAGGTTCAAACCCGAGGGTTCCTTAGCTCTACCTCGGGGAAGCACAAATCGGTGGCTACCATGGGCAAGCGGGAGGTTTCCAAGGCACGTGACCAAAGCTGACAATACCTATAAGAGTAGTACTAGTCTGTACCAGACTAGTAAATAGCTGTACCAGCTGTGAATCATTGTAATAAATGCATACTACTATATTGAGGTTCCCCCTACTATATAAAAGGGGACCCTTGTCATTTTGTAGGCGGGATGATATTCAATACAAGAATAAGAACATTCTTTGCTCTCTAACTTAAATATATTCTCCCTTAATTTTATTGCTTATATTTATTACATTACATACACTTATTGAGTTTCATCGATTGTTCTTTATTTATTACTCATCATTGATCATAAAGAGCCCTCATCAAAGTTCTTAGAACTGTTAGTCCTTCATCAGCTATCTGCAGCCTAACGCTTTAGCTCGACCTCGAGGCCCAGCACAGGCTAGCCTAAGAACCCGATTCTCAGTTACTCGGTTTGAAAAATGTTCTATCTTCAAGCTATTACCTTATTTTCTAGTCCCACACTTAGCATCTATTGCCTAACAACTAGCATAAAAATAAATCACGTATTTTCAGAACCACATAATCAAATCTAATTGTAATTACCATTTTCCAGGTAAACAACAATGGAGAGAGGTTCACAATTATTCATCACAGGCATACTCTTTACCTGGATCCATCGAATAGTCCCGGTAGTATTTAATTTCCACATCAATTAACTGGAATTAAGAATTATACAACATGGAGCAATCCTATGAAAGTTGCGTTATTGGCGAAGAACAAATTAGGGTTCATAGATGGAACATGTTGTAAGGAATATTACAAAGGCGACTTAGAGCATGAGTGGAAAAGGTGTAATGCATTCGTTCTGTCATAGATCACTAATTCTGTCTCAAAGGAATTAGCAAATGGAATGATGTATTCAACTAATGCTACCAGTGTTTGGATAGATCTTAAGGATCAATTTGACAAGAACAACTTGACAAGAATTTATCAATTGCTCTGTGAAATATGCACCATAAATCAGGATACATCCTGAGTATCGGAGTATTACTCAGAATTAAAGAGTGTTTGGGATGAATATTGGTCCATGGTACCTTTGACATGTAACTGTGCGAAGCACAAAGAGTATGCAGAACATATGGAGCAATAGAGACTTATACAGTTCCTAATGAGATTGGTCAAGTGTTGCTAACAGTTACTATACCAACCCTCAATCAAGCCTATAATATGATCATGCAGGATGAAAGCCAAAGGATTCATTCCAACATGATATCGCAACTTACACCAACACTACAAAGATAAACTTGAATGATTCTACAGCTCTAATTGCCACACAAAACAACGAGTTTAAAAGAAATAATGGACAATGCTGTGATTATTGTAATTTGAAAGGACACAGGAGAGAAAACTGTTACAAATTGGTGGTATATCCACCCAATCACAAATTCAACAAAAGGGGAACCTATGATAGACCACAAAACTCAAGAGGTAATAGAGGATATTCAGCCAACAATGTCAGTCATGTCGAAGAACCAGAAGCAAGTGGATCATCATAGATTAGCAGTATGCCACTGTTCACCTCAGAGAAATATAATCAACTTTTGAAGTTGATTAACCAAGAACCAGAAGTTACAGAGGCCAAGGTTAACATGCCAGGAATAAAGAAATTCTTTGATACTTGTTTGCTTGTAGGTTCTGAACCTAATTTCCCGGATAATTGACACTGGGGCCTCGAACCATGTGGTCTCTAGCTTGGACCTTTTAACTGAATCTACTCTTGTATTTCATAATACTATTAAAGTTCATCTACCAAATAAAAATATTACATCTATAACAGATATAAGGTCACTAACTCTTTCTGATGATCTTGCACTGCGTAGTGTGCTTCATGTTCCAAATTTCAAATACAACTTGTTGTCAGTCTCCAAACTTAAAAAGAGCTGAGATGTTGTGTATTATTTTACCTGAGTTTTGTATTTTTCAGGACCTTTACACTGGTAAGGTAAGGGGGATTCGTAAGGAGAAAGATGACCTTTACATACTTCAACTTGCCAAGAAGCCATCGCCTATCAAAATACCTAAACAATCATCAGTCACAACATTCAGTACAACAATACCTACTACAAATTCCTATCTTGTTTCTTCTATTTCAGTTCCAGCTTCTACTAGACCTTCATCAAAGCATTCAAATCACTGCTCTATATGGCACCAAAGACTTGGTCATACCTCAGTAGCAGTCTTGCAGAAAATTCACTTTTTAAAGTACTATGAGTTAAATAAAGAGCAGTCGTCTTGCAGTATCTGTCCTTTAGCAAGGCAAACTAGGCTCCCCTTTCATACTAGTCATAAGAAAACTGCAATCCCTTTCGAGCTTATAAATATAAATTTGTGGGGTTCACACAGATAGTGTACTTACAATGGGTATAAATACTTTCTTACCATTGTAGACGATTACTCTAGAATGACTTGGATCTACTTGATGAGAATGAAAAGTGATGTGTTTTTGTTAATCAAGTATTTTACTGAACTTGTTAAGAATCAATTTTCTGCTTCCATCAAGATCATTAGGTCTAATAATGGTCTTGAATTTTTTAATGCTTAATGTGCAACTCTTTTCACTTCTCTTGGAATTGTCCATCAGAGTTCTTGTGTGCACACTCCAAAACAAAATGGAGTGGTTGAACAAAAGCAGAGGCATCTATTTGAAATGACTAGATCCCTTAGATTTCAAGCTCATGCCCCTTTGAAATTATGGGGAAAGTGTGTTCTTACAGCTGCCTTTATCATTAATAGATTACTTTCTTCAGTTCTTTCAGGGAATTCTCCTTATGAGTTGTTTCATGGTCAACCACCTTCACTTACTCACACTAAGGTGTTTGGTTGCTTTTGTTATGTGATAACTAGGGATTCTAGTTTATTTTATACTTCTTTTTACTTGAGTTTTGGATTAAAAATGTATACAAATAGTTCCAATAGCTTACATGTTGTGCTTGTTTGCAGGGTTTGGTCAAAAAAAGCGACAAGAAGTCAAAACCAGCTCAAAAAGAAGTGAAACCTGCACAAGTACCAAGAGCAACTCAAAGCACTGCTTTAGCATAAAATCCATTGCAACAGCAACAAACCCACCACAACCGCGGTCCATTTAGTGCGGTCCGTTGTGGGTAAGTTCAGAGAGGTGTATTCCTGGGGTTCTAAGCAGTGCGGTCCGCGGAAGAAAATTTGCGGTCGCGGTAGCCTCATCGCAGCCATAGTCCATTTGTTGCGGTCCGTAGAGAGGGGATTCAGAGAGCTCAGGATTTCAGAAGTTTCAAGACACCACGACCGCAGTCCATTTGTTGTGGTCCGCGGTACATTTTATGCGGTCCACGGTGGCTAGATTCAGAGAATGAGAAGTGAATCCAAAAAGCCTTATCGTGGCCGTAGTGCATTTTCTACGGTCTACGATACCTCCGTGTGGGGTATTTTTGTCCAGAAAATTTAGCCTTGTATAAATACTTTTTTTTAGATTTTTAGGGCATCTTTATCTTAGCTGAGCACGTGAACGGTGGTTTTAGCCTATTTTGAGTAATTTTATAGCTGGTTTAACATTAAATCTTCAAATCTTAGCTTGTAATTATATTTTATGGGTTGTTCTTCATCTAAGTATCTGATTTCTTCCATCATTATGAGTAGCTAGACCCATTAGCTAGGGTTGTGGCTCAAACCTAATGTGAGTATTTGATGGGTCTTTTGTTCTAAGGCTTAGATGTTTATGGGTGGTTGATATTTGGATTGATTTATATTATCCATGTTGAATTAGTGGTTGTAAACACTAATTTTTGCCTATATGACTTGGGCTCTTCTTGAGAAAGAGAGCTTGAGTCTAGGAAAATCAGTTCAACAAGGAGTTGGGGGGTAGTCACGAGATTCATAGCCCCAATTAAAGAGTTAAATCTAGAGATAGTAATACCCAACTTGAGCCTATATTCTTCCATAATTTTGACACCCAATTGGTATTGAGAAAGTCAATTAGGACAAAGTCACTCAAGCTACCGAGAGGTATAGAGTGAGTAGTATCGTGCATTGGCTATATCGCAATCCCAAACGTAACAGCTTTGCCTTAGGCTTTAGAACCCGACAAGTATTCACCTAAGAGAAATTCATTTCCCTAGTGACTCGTTAATCATTTAGAAAACCTTACAATCATTCATACTTAGCTTAATTTCGCATATCATTAGCATAAAATTAGAAGTAACAAACAAACAAATATGATTGGAAGTGTAATCAAGAGCACTACGCACTGCTAGATTAGATAGAAATCCAACTCCAAACATTGTTGTAGCTCCCTATGGATTCGATCCAGACCTTCTTGGGTAAAATCTGCATCGACTGCTCTTGCCACTTTGTAGTAGTGTAGGGGTGGACCTAATCACTTTTTTGCACTGTTGCCGGGGAGCTAACAATTTTGGATATATATATAAATAGTTTTGTGTATTGTTTTTCTTTCCTTCTGCGATACTAATTTGTGAGTGACGCCAATTCAGGTACAAAATAGCGGCAAACAACAACAATGATCCTCTTGGCAACGTGGTCTCAGGGGAGGAGGTTGATGATAACAGTGAAGATGAGGTGCCTCTTGTACCTAAGGACAAAGGAGAGGCCGACATGCTAATGATAATAATATTTCAGACCCTTCCCCGCCACCTCCCAGAGCTATACCTCGAGTGCTTCCCAACCAAGGATATGCTAGTGCAATTGTCCCACCCCGGATCTGGGCGGGCAATTTTCTAATTACTAACATGATATTGACATTGTTGGAGCAGCGTGGGTATTTCACAGGTTCTCCCCATCAAAATGCTTACAAGCACCTTAAAGGATTTGTTGATACATGTTAGGGGAGCAAGCAAACGAATGTGTCCGAGGATGCCTTGCGGTTGAGATTATTCCCTCTCTCTCTTCGAGGGAAAGCATTGGATTAGCTGGAGAGACTCCCCAACCACTCAATCCATACATGGGACGAGTTGTCGAATAAGTTCATTACAAAGTTTTTCTCGCCGGGTCACGTGGCAACCTTGAGGGATGAAATCTTAGCTTTCAAATAGGATCCCAACGAACCACTGCATGAGATATGGGAGTGATACCGGACTATGGTGAAGGAATGCCCATATAATGATATGACTGAGGCAATGATACAACAGACATTCTACCGAGGCATTAACATAACAAATCAGTGCATAGTGAACCAACTAGCTGGGGGCAATTTCATGAACACGCCGTATGATCAAGCTTGTGAGATATTAGATGAGATGGTGGACACTTCTTCCGCTTGGCAAAGTCGAGCAAATGTGCCACAATGTGACCCCACGATCATTCACTTGTACAAAGAGCTCTATGATCATGGACAGGCAATAACAGAACTTACAACAACAATGAACCAGCTAGCAAAGGCACAATTACAATAGGTTCAAGCTCCACGACAGGTAAATGCTATGGAGGGTGTCAACATGTTAGTGAACAAATGAAGACAAAGAGGGCAACCGAACCAAGGGAATTCGGATCATTATGACCAAGATAGTGGTGGGTTCCAAGATGATAGGTACGATGAGCAGAATGAAGAAATGCAATACGTGAACAACTATCAAGGCCAAAGGGGAAATTCTTCTAACCAACAACAACAATGGAGATCCCAAGGCAACTGGGGAAATCAACAACAACAAAGGAATAATAATTAGGGGAACAACAACCAAAATCCAAATCGGGGCAACCAGAAAAATAATCAGAACAATCAGGGTAATTGGGGTAACAACAACAACTGGGGTGGAAACAACAATCAGGGTGGTTGGAACAATAGCAATCAGGGAAATCGGGGGCAAGGCTTTCAAAGGCTCCCGATGTATCAACAACCAAACAATCCACCCCCATTTCCATCCCAAGGTCCTAGTTCATCCAATAATGACGTGGGGAGAATTGAAATGATGTTTGAACATATGATGAAAGGGAATGCGGACTCCGATGCTCAATTGGCATCCTACAATACTTCAATCAGAAACTTGGAGGTTGAACTAGGATAAATCTCACAATCTTTAGATACTCGCCCTAAGGGGGCTCTACCTAGTAATACGGTAGTCAACCCGAAGGGTGGAAACAACATCGGGCATATAATCGAGGTAACTACAAGAAGTGGATGAGGCGGTGATGTGAATGCCTCCAAACAAAAGGAAAGTTTGAGTGATGAAGTTGAGTTGCAAGAGGATGAGATTCCTTTGGTGGTGGAGAATGAGATTGATGAGAAGTTGAACGAAGAAGTGAGGATTGATATCCAAGATAACGAGGTGGAAATTCAAAATGACGTGAACCCGTCTAGGGAACACGTAAGAGACATGCCGGAAACGGTTGTGCCTAAAGCCAAGGCTCCTTTTCCAAGGCCACCTCCACCCTATCCTCAAAGGCTCGTGAAGCAAAAAAAATAAGAACCAGTTTAAGAAATTTATTGACATGATGAAGAGCTTATCCATTAATGTGCCTTTGGTGGAGGCTTTAGAGAAAATGCCAGGGTACGAAAAATTTATGAAAGACTTGGTGACAAAATGGATTTTGAAATTATCAAGATGACCCACCAAGTTAGTGCAATAGTGTACTCAATGGCTCCGAAGCTAGAAGATCCCAGTGCTTTCACCATTCCTTGCAGTATTGGGAGTGCAGACTTTGCAAAATTCTATGTGATTTAGGGGCAAGTATCAATTTGACACCCTACTCAGTTTTCAAGACTTTGGGTATTGGGAAAATGAGGCCGACTTCCATGATACTGCAAATGGTGGATAGAACAGTGAAGAGGCCATTGGTTATAATTGATGATGTTCTTGTCTGAGTGGACAAATTTATCTTGTCAGCTAATTTTGTGATTCTCGACCGCGAGGTCGATTTTGAGGTACCTATAATTTTGGGAAGACCTTTCCTTGCAACTGGGAAGGCCTTAGTTGATGTGGAAGCAGGGGAACTCACCTTCCGGGTGGGTGATGAAAACGTGGTCTTTCATATGTGTAAGTCAATGAAGCAAGCCAACTGTACTGAAGTGGGCTCGTTCGTGGATCTTGTCACGGCACTGATAGTTGATGATACTAGTGCAATGATCAATGTGGAGGACCCTCTAGAGGCGGTATTGTTGAATCTTGATGTAAATGAGGATGAAGGCCGGGTGGAGTGTGTTAATGTTTTACATGGAATGGGCTCTTACTCTTATGAGCCTCGGAAGCTATCTTTGGATCTTGAGAATAGGAAGACTCCACCAACAAAGCCCTCAATCAAGGAACCTCCCGTGTTGGAGTTGAAGTCGTTGCCTCCACACCCCAGGTATGAATTCTTAGGCCCTAGTACAACTTTGTCGGTTATTCTTTCCTCTTGTCTTACTAACATGCAGGTAGATGCCACATTGGCGGTGCTCCAAAAATGGAAGAAGGCAATTGGATGGACCTTAGCTGATATTTGCGGGATAAGCCCCACCTTTTGTATGCACAATATTATTCTTGATGATGCAAATCCCTCCTTGGAACATCAAAGGAGGTTGAACGTGGCAATGCAAGAAGTTGTGAAAAAGGAGGTGATCAAGTGGTTGTTGTCGGGGTTGTGTACCCCATCTCTGATAGTTCTTAGACTCCGCTGGTGCAATGTGTGCCAAAGAAGGGTGGTATGACCGTGGTTACTAATGCGCAAAATGAGTTAATTCCTACCAGAATTGTCACCGGATGGAAGGGGTGCATGGATTACCGCAAGTTGAACAAAGTGACCCGCAAAGATCACTTTCCATTGCCTTTTCTTGACCAGATGCTACATAGACTTGCTGGGCATGCCTTCTACTATTTCTTGGATGGGTATGCTAGGTACAACCAAATTTTGATTGCTCCGGAAGATCAGGAGAAGACTACCTTCACTTGCCCATATGGTACCTTTGCCTTTTTAGGATGCCATTCGGGATGTGTAATGCATCGGCTACATTTCAGTGGTGTATGATAGCCATATTTAACGACATGGTGGAAGATACTTTGGAGGTGTTCATGGACGACTTCAGTGTTGTGAGTGACTCGTTTGATGAATGTTTGAAGAATCTTGATAGGGTGTTGGCCCGGTGTGAAGAAACCAATCTTGTGCTCAACTAGGAAAAATGCCACTTCATGGTTGAGGAGGGCATAAACCTTGGCCATAAAATCTCAAAGCACGGTATAGAGGTGGACAAAGCTAAAATTGAGGTGATTTCAAGGCTCCCTCCCCCTACGTATGTCAAAAGGGTTAGAAGTGTTCTTGGGCATGTGGGGATCTACCAGAGATTTATCAAAGACTTTTCGAAGGTAGTGAATCCTTTGTGCAAACTTTTGGAAAAGGATGTGAAGTTCGTGTTCAATGAGTAATGCATGAAAGCTTTTGAAATCCTCAAGTACAAGTTGACCACCACTTCTATTATTACCGCACCCAATTGGAGATTGCCTTTTGAGCTTATGTGTGACGCTAGTGATGTTGCGGTTGAGGCGATCTTGGGTCAAAGAGTGAAAAAAATGTTTCACGCGGTGTATTCTACGAGCAAGACAATGAATGATGCTCAAGTGAATTATATGGTGACTGAAAAAGAGTTGTTAGCTATTGTGTTCGCCATGGAGAAATTTCGACCGTATCGCATGGGAGCCATGGTCATAGTTCATACCGATCATGCCACACTCCGATACTTGATAACGAAAAAGGATTCCAAAGCTAGGCTGATGCGACGGGTCTTGTTACTTCAAGAGTTTGATTTGGAGATTGTGGACCGAAAAGGGTGTGAAAAGCAAGTGGCGGACCACTTTTCTCGCTTGGAGGTGGAGGGGAGGCCTTGTGATGGACTAGAAATCAATGATTCATTTTCGGATGAGCAACTCCTTTCTGTGTCGGTGAATGGTATGCCATAGTTTGCGGACATTGCTAATTTCCTAGTGACCGATATTATCACGTGTGAGCTCTCTTCTAACCAAAGGAAGAAGCTTAAATGGGATAGTTTGGACTACTATTGGGATGAGCCGTACTTGTTCAAGATATGCACTAACGGTTTGATCCGAAGATGCATCCTGGAGGAGGAGAAATTGAGTATTCCATAGGATTGTCATTCCTCTCCCTATGATGGTCATCATGGTGGGGCGAGGACAGCTTCAAAGGTTCTTATTTGCGGGTTTTACTAGCCAACTTTGTACAAGTATGCAAGTGAACTTGTGAAGAGATGCGATGAATGTAAAAAAGCGGGTGGAATTTCGAAGAAGGATGAGATGCCTCTCAACACTATTCTCAAAATTGATATTTTTGATGTGTGGGCATTGATTTCATGGGCCCGTTTGTTAGTTCATGTGGCAACACATACATTCTAGTGGCAATTGACTATGTTTCAAAGTGTGTTGAGGCCGTCGCCTTACCCAATAATGAGGCCCGGAGTGTTGTTGCATTCTCAAGAAGAGTATTTTTACTAGTTTTGGCACTCCTCGAGCAATCATAAGTGATGGGGGGTCTCATTTTTGCAATAGAGCTTTTGACACTTTGCTTGCAAAGTACGGTGTCAATCATAAAGTGTCTACTTCTTATCATCCTCAATTGAGTGGCCAAGTTGAAGTCTCAAACAGGGAAATCAAGAGTATATTGTCAAAGACGGTCAATGAAAATAGGACCGATTGGTCAAAGAAATTGGATGATGGTCTATGGGCTTATAGGACTGCTTACAAGACTCCGATTGGTATGTCTTCGTACCGGTTGGTGTTTGGGAAAGCTTGCCATCTACCAGTTGAGCTAGAGCACAAGGCCATGTGGGCTTTGAGGAAGTTAAATCTTGAATGGGATGTAGCAGCAAATTTTCGTGTGGAGCAGCTTAATGAACTTGATGAATTCCAATTTCATGCCTATTCCAGTTCGTCTTTGTATAAGGACAAGATGAAATACCTTTATGATAATTATTCTCATGGCAAGGAGTTCAAAGTGGGTGATTTGGTTCTCTTGTTCAATTCTCGGTTACATCTGTTTTTGGGAAAGCTTAAGTCGAAATGAAGTGGACCTTTTGAAGTGGTGCTTGTGACTTCGTTTGGTGCACTTGACTTGAAAAACAAAAATGGAGAGATCTTTAGAGTTAATGGGCACATAGTCAAACACTATCTTGGCAAGATTAATGATAGTCACGTGGTGGAAACGATCCATCTAAAGTGATTTGATGGTAATCTGCATCGTGTCGCGACGTTAAATCAGGCGCTTCTTGGGAGGCAACCCATGTGTCTTTCTTTTTGCTTTCCTTTGATTTTCTTTTTAGTATAGGATTTGCTTTTGGAGTAACTGGTTGTGAGATATGTGTAGGGTTATTTTGATGCAGTGCAGGACCAAGTTGGAAAAATGTTGCACTCTCTAAAGTTTGGACAGGTGCCGCATTGCATTTTTTGCAGCCGCAATGTGTTTATTGCGGGGGCAAAATTTCATTGCGGTCTGCAGCGTTGAATGGTCAAAAGTGGAGGTTCTTTCAAGTTGTCACCGCGGCCGCAATGTATTTTTGTGGTCCGCGGTACCCTACCGCATTGAACTCCTTGCCAGTGTTTCTTGTGGTTAAGTACCGTGGTCCGCGGTGCATTTTATGTGGACCGCGGTGGGTAAGTAGCGTGGGTCCCATGTCCTTTTTCTATAAATAGGACCTCAGGCCCCCATGTACACTTTTCGCTTATTTTGTCTCCAAATAGAAAAAGTATTGTTCATCACGCCCTAAGTGCACAAATTCAAACACTGATTCTCAATCATCTGTATTGCATCTCATCTCTGGTACTTCAAATCTTTCCCTAGTCTTTAATTTTTTTTTAATTTGTTAGTTCGCAGTTCTTTTTCTTCCCTCTTCTTTCAATTTTTAGCTTTGGGTTGCATAATGTTGTTTATATTAGGATTAATTAGTTAAATATAATGATTAACTGCCTAGTGGATTGATAATATGTGGATTAAGGCTGAAATGAGAAAAATTTTGAAACCCTGGGTTGGTGTTGCTGAGTATGGCTTATGGCTTACCGCGACCGTAGTGGATTTTTCGCAATCCGCGGTGCTCTACCGTGGCCACATATCATTTCTTGTGGTCCGTGGTGCCCTGAATCAGAGAGTGGGTATTCTGAACCCCACTCCACTACGGCCCACGGTGTGATTTTATGCGGTCCGTAGTAGTGCCTTTGCAGCCACAATGCTTTTTATACAGTTCGTGATCAGCTGTTTTCATTCATATTCTTCACTGATTGTTCTGGTACTGTGATTCTAACAAACATTAAATGAATTTTCCTTGCAGACAATGGTTAAATACGAGGCGGTGGTAACAAACAAAAAGGAAAAAGAGAGTCCTCCCGGGGTAGGGGATAAGGAATGATAAGATTGACTCCACAAGTTTGGAAAGAAATTGGAGATACAAGAAAACAAATCAAGGCTACAGATAGAGCTGCTTCCCATTTAGAGGAAAGTGAGTATGTACCCTCCCGGGAGGCATCTGAGTCTGATTCAGTGTCGGAGTATGTTCCTGACTTCCGGAGAGACTGAGATTGAGAGATGAACCTACCCCTCCAGGCTCTCCTACTGCTCAAGCTTCAGTTCAAATTTCTTCTAAGTTGTCTGAGGGCTCAGTTGAGAGCAGTGATAGTGCAACCTCTACTTCACCTACTGCTTCATCACCTGGGGAAGATCCCATCGACGATGAGGTTTTGGATGAAGAGGGAGGGGGTGTGCCCCAACCCGGGGGTGTGGAGAGAACTAGAAGCCCCGTGGTGTGGAGAAGAAGATTTGTCAGTGAGATTGCTTACCACAAGTTCTGAGAATGGTGGCCCCAGAGGAAATTGATTATTGAGCGCCAGTTCATTGAGAGGAATCCCCTGCCTCACAACCCTAATGTGAAGAGGCAATTTAGAGAATGAGTGGGGTGGGATTACTTCACTAGCAGGGTGCCATAGGCAAACGAGCACCTAGTCAAAGAGTTTTACGCCAATGTTGTCCACATAAAAAAGGGCATTAAAGTGACTAAGGTGCGAAGTTTGAAAGCGTAGTTCGATTGGAAGACAATCAATGATTACCTGGGCTTTCTGGAGGAAGATGAATCCCTATACTTATAGTAGGTAGCAATGGATGAGGCAGCCCGTCCGTGGTTGGCCGAATACCTGGCACTCCCGGGCACCACCCCAGCTTGGTTGACATCAGGGGTTCAAATTCTAAGGAAAACCTTAAACTTCGAGGCAAAGGGGTGGGAGACATTCGTATCCAGTAGGATGGACCCCACTACCCATGAGAACTCTCTTCCTGTCTCCCGGGCGATATTGGTAGCCTCTATCATGGCAGGGTACCTGATCAACATCGGAAATGTTATGTCTAGGGTGATCATACGAGTGGTCAATGAAGGTGATAGATCATACCCCTTCCCAAATTTCCTGATGATGTAACTTTGAGGACCAGGAGGTGGAGAAAAGGAAGTTTGATGTGAAGGTGAAACAAAAGATACCTTTTTCCTAGTACAGCCTAAAGGGTGATGACAGCCCCAAAACCAAAGATCCTAAAGGAAAAGCCACTACTTCTACTGGCCAGTCTGAAGAGCCAGTAGTAGTAGTCCCTTCTGCTCAGCATCCCACACCTACACCAGATATTGCCCCAAGACCCTCTATTTCCACAGCTCCAGATATTCCCTCATCCACAGCCTACCCATTGACTGCCCACCGTTTGAGCCAAACACTTGCCAGTATCAACAACTGGATGCAGGCAGCTACTTCTAAGCTGTCTGTGCTTTCTAATTTGGTGGCAGCCCAGTCCGTACCCCTACAACCACATGTACTAACATCAGTGGAGGAGACTCTCAAGGAGCTTCTGGAGAACCAGAAGAAGCTCCTGGACAACCAACAGTTAATATTGGAGGCTGTAGGTGCTCATGCAAAGGCATTAAAGGAGCTGACAAAGGAGACAAAGAAGTTGAGAAAGACTAGAGCCTCAAAGGAGTCTGTGAAGGACTTGAGGGTGGAAGTGGAGAAGATGAAGGCTGTTGATCACTTGCCATTGGAGCTTCTATTGCATGATCCACCTCAAGCAGCTCATACTGAGCTGGAACAGGAGTTCAGAGGGAACCAAAGAGGAGGAGAGTGATCCCCCGAGCAGATGATGCAGTCATTGAGTTGGAGGACCTACAGGGAGGTTCCTCTAGCCAGCCTCAGGTCTCAGAGCAGCCTCAGGTCCCAGTGCAAGCACATGTTACAGGGATCTAGCAATGGGTTCCCGAGCAGTTAGATGACCCAGGGACCCAGGCTGATGATCCTATGTAGACGGAAGACCAATAGGGAGTTTTCTTTACTCACTATCTTCTTTTGTTTTGTTGAGATTATTTTTGGCTAGTTAGCATTGAGGACAATTCTAGCTTTCATTTTAGGGGGTAGCCCCATTTTGATGATGTTGGATTGTAAATATGATACTATTTTCATTTTTATTATGCTTTTTCACTTTTGGTATGTATATAATTTTACTAGTTTATTTCACTTTTCGTATTTTGCAACCTTGGTCTGTATATAAAGTTACTTTCTGATGTATATATTCATTACCTCCTATGTATATTCGTTTAAATCCCCTATTGTACATATTCAATTTACTTTTCGCATTTTCTTTCATAGCTTCTTACTAATGTAGCTTCTTATTTTGAGCTTTGTGTTCAATAAGCCTTTGGTTTTCTTAATGCTACGGTTCTTTCCAAAGGTGGAATTTGTGTGAACCTGGTGTCTCTTCCCGATGATGGATGGAATGACAACCTTCTTAAGGGTTTGAGTCTGTTTTCTTTTTGTTTTTGTTGTAAATAGTAGCTAGTGAGTAATAGTGCCTCGGGAAAAGCTTCATTTGGGCCTAACATATTTGCCTTTGATCTTATGGTCAAAAACAAATTGGTGTGTATAGGATGGTGATAGTTGTGACCTTGAGATTCTTGTATTGGCTGATAATCATCAAGTGATTTTTCGGGACCATGTGTGTTGCTCAACCCTTAGCTAAGATTGTTGTGGGCCTCCGAATCTGTCTCTTTAGCAATCCTATAGCTTGTGTGGTGAGAATTTGAATTGCAAGTTCAAGTCCCGTGCCATTAAGTCTAGAACTTGCCCTGAATGTTTGTTTAGGCAAAATCCTAAGTGTAGTTTAACTTGAGAAATAATTATAGGCTCTTCTTGATCCGAATGAGATCTTGAAAACATCCATAGCCTTCTAATGATAGCATCCCTAGTCAACCCTGTGAGCACATGATTTTTGCCCTATATGAGAATTACTCCCAAAAATTCAAAATAGAATAGTTTTGTGTTGCGTATGATTTTCTGTTGAATTTTGTGTAATTTCTTAATTATCTGCTTGCATTTGTACGTGCGTGTTTATTTGTTTAAATTAATATAAAACACAAAATATGATTGCATGCATATTTAGGATTTAATTGTGCATTTAAGAATTAATCAGACCATAATTCGGTTTTAGAGTAAAAATCACAAAAATATGCATTTTTTATTCTATTTTTCGTCATTATGTGATTTTGTATTTTTTTTAAATGTTGTAATAGGTGTTAATTGTGGTTAAGTGTTAAATTTATAGTTGTGTAATTTAATCTTGGGAATTTTTGTTAAATCAAAAGAA
>MU674634.1:43223-60170 GCA_026770625.1 Nicotiana glauca
CTAGCAATGGGTTCCCGAGCAGTTAGATGACCCAGGGACCCAGGCTGATGATCCTATGTAGACGGAAGACCAATAGGGAGTTTTCTTTACTCACTATCTTCTTTTGTTTTGTTGAGATTATTTTTGGCTAGTTAGCATTGAGGACAATTCTAGCTTTCATTTTAGGGGGTAGCCCCATTTTGATGATGTTGGATTGTAAATATGATACTATTTTCATTTTTATTATGCTTTTTCACTTTTGGTATGTATATAATTTTACTAGTTTATTTCACTTTTCGTATTTTGCAACCTTGGTCTGTATATAAAGTTACTTTCTGATGTATATATTCATTACCTCCTATGTATATTCGTTTAAATCCCCTATTGTACATATTCAATTTACTTTTCGCATTTTCTTTCATAGCTTCTTACTAATGTAGCTTCTTATTTTGAGCTTTGTGTTCAATAAGCCTTTGGTTTTCTTAATGCTACGGTTCTTTCCAAAGGTGGAATTTGTGTGAACCTGGTGTCTCTTCCCGATGATGGATGGAATGACAACCTTCTTAAGGGTTTGAGTCTGTTTTCTTTTTGTTTTTGTTGTAAATAGTAGCTAGTGAGTAATAGTGCCTCGGGAAAAGCTTCATTTGGGCCTAACATATTTGCCTTTGATCTTATGGTCAAAAACAAATTGGTGTGTATAGGATGGTGATAGTTGTGACCTTGAGATTCTTGTATTGGCTGATAATCATCAAGTGATTTTTCGGGACCATGTGTGTTGCTCAACCCTTAGCTAAGATTGTTGTGGGCCTCCGAATCTGTCTCTTTAGCAATCCTATAGCTTGTGTGGTGAGAATTTGAATTGCAAGTTCAAGTCCCGTGCCATTAAGTCTAGAACTTGCCCTGAATGTTTGTTTAGGCAAAATCCTAAGTGTAGTTTAACTTGAGAAATAATTATAGGCTCTTCTTGATCCGAATGAGATCTTGAAAACATCCATAGCCTTCTAATGATAGCATCCCTAGTCAACCCTGTGAGCACATGATTTTTGCCCTATATGAGAATTACTCCCAAAAATTCAAAATAGAATAGTTTTGTGTTGCGTATGATTTTCTGTTGAATTTTGTGTAATTTCTTAATTATCTGCTTGCATTTGTACGTGCGTGTTTATTTGTTTAAATTAATATAAAACACAAAATATGATTGCATGCATATTTAGGATTTAATTGTGCATTTAAGAATTAATCAGACCATAATTCGGTTTTAGAGTAAAAATCACAAAAATATGCATTTTTTATTCTATTTTTCGTCATTATGTGATTTTGTATTTTTTTTAAATGTTGTAATAGGTGTTAATTGTGGTTAAGTGTTAAATTTATAGTTGTGTAATTTAATCTTGGGAATTTTTGTTAAATCAAAAGAAGAAGGAAAGGGGTTGAAAATATGGAACAAATCGGATTTGGGCCAACATTCTAAACCAAAACCAGGCCCAAACATCTCAGTGACCCAGTCCAAGACCAGGTCTCTCATAGACGTCTCCAAACGACACCGTATTGACGCTTCTATCTCGAGCCGTTGATCAAATCAACTGGACGGCTCAGATCAGGCCTCCTTTTATCCAAACGACGTCGCTTTGGGGCGCCTGATCGGAACCATCCATTTCGCTCGATCCAACGGCTCCAGATTTCCCCCAGATACCCGAACCATTCCCGTCTAAGACCGACCCATCCCCACTTGACCAAAACGACCCCGTCTCAGCTAAGTGATTCGATCTGGACCGTTGGTTCCCACCATCCAACGACCCAGATTATTTGATTCATTTTAATACACTAATTCCCCTACCCCAAACCCCGTCACTCGTCTCATTTCCCAGACCCCCCTTTCATCGTCTCCCTCAACGAACCCAGCCCCCAAACCCTAGCCGCCTCTAGATCCCCTCGCCTGAAACCCGGCAGCAACAACGCCGCCGGTCACCAAACTAACACCCTTTGACCATCTGACCACCCCCAATCCAAATCCGGGACCAGTTCACCTCGAATCATCTCCTAACTTCTCGAATCTTCAATCGAAGATTCGAGCAAAAACTCGACCTACCCCAAACCACCCCAAATTGATACCCAACACTACCCTGACCTCCCTCGTAACCAAACCAACACTGGTTTGGTTCGAATCAAGCCCAAACCCCTTGAACCCCAACCTGAGCCCCAGGAACCCTAGAAAGGATTCGAGCTTGTTCGAAGATTGTTTGATGGTTCAATGGACTTTAATCGAAGTGTTCTCACTTGAGAACACTCGATTAAAGTCCGTTTAGCCTCAAAAGTTTCAAGTCCGTTGGTCCAAATCCGTTTGTTCTTGATTTTTCATTGTTTGAGGTATTTCTTTCTTCTGTCCTTATCTATTTGTATAATTGTGTGTTAAGTTTAGTTGTGTTATCATCTTTCATCTCTTCGATTGCCTGTTAATTGTTCTGTTCTCCTCCTCAAGACCTTTTATTTGGTCAAATTGTTGTTTCTGTTTGTTTGTTTGATTGTGTTTGTTATAGGATACGTATTCGCTTCGATTAGCGTCGTCGAATAATTAGTTCGTATTTCTTTTGTCTTTGGCCTAAATACTGGGAATCATTAACTTGTTTGTCGATTATTTGTTATCGATTATACGTGTTGTAATCGATTTAACGAACATCGTCGATTAGTTATAAAGTCTTGTTTAGAACAGTAGGACAGTAGTGTCTAAATACTGATTAATTCCATCTTGAATCACTGTTGAATTGAAGTCTGAATTGTTTGTGCTTAGGAAATGAATTGGTTATAGCTGAAGTTCTAATGGGATTACAGAATTGTATCTAAGGATTTTTGAAAAACCTGAAGATGGGTTTTAGTTTAAATGTTCTGCCATTAATGAACTGGCATATCCTCAATGTAATTCAATAGTTTCAAAAGTCAGAATTGATAGGAGATCCGGATCAAACAATGCTGCCTGTAAACCTTTGGATTTTAAGTAGTTGGGCATTAAGTAATAGGAAATGAAAAACCAGCTTCAGTTGATGCTGAAAATGTGCAATGCACATGGGGTAAGTTAGTGGAACCTGCTGGACAGCAGAGTATTCCATTTAATTTCTGAATTTCAGAGTTTTAAAATCAGAGCCATACCTAGACAAACTGAGGTGGGAAAAACAGAGGGAATAATATGGGGCTGGTTGGTTTAAAACAATTAAAAAAGGGGGCTGCAGGGCTGCTGAGTTTTGTTATATAGGAGATTAGAGACACATTTTCAAAAAAACAATTCTGGAATAGAAAGGCATTCTGGAATAGAGAGTGAAGGAGTTTTACTCATTTTTTAAGAGTCTGTCTTGGTCGTAAAAAACCTGTTTAAGAGAGTTCAAGGTTTGAAGGATTAAAAGGGAGTTTGTGAAAGGATCAGTTCTTAGAAAAATAAAAGTCAGTCTTAGGCAACTCGAGTCCTTGTAACACTGTTACATTGCTCTCAAGGCCAGAAACAGTTTGAGTTTTCTCTGTTTTTGCTGTCCATACTTGAGCGTTCAAAGCATTTGAAGGGTCTATCGATTTTATTTGAGCTTGGTTTGGTTGCTGGCTGGGTTTTGCTGAAATTGCTGTTGTTGGTTTTAAGTTCCCTTTTGGTTTAAACCATTCCTGGAATTTCCTGCTATCTTTTCTATTGGTTCTGTGGTTCTTTTGCTGGAATCCGTTCTGGTTGGTTACTGTTGCTTTGCTGTGAGCTACTTACTGATTTTCCCTTCCTCCATTTTCCTTGTTTGTCAAATTCCAGGTACACACTTCTGAGACTGTTGATATGGCTTCCTCTATTTGACAATGAAATGAAATCAAGGCTTAAGCTTTGCTGTTTGGAGCTGCAATTTTAATAAATCATGTTGTGTTTGGGATATTACAGTTAAATTAGGACTGTTTTCAATTACAATATTTTTGTACTGTTAATAGTTGGAAGCATAGTTGTTTGAATTAATTATTAGTTCAAATACACAGAGTCCGAATATGTTTTGAGTTGGAAACCAATTCAATAACTTGATATGTGTTGAGTATTGGCATTTGACTGTTTAGGAGCAGATAATTTTCGCATGCGCACTCATTTGAAATAAGCTCCATAATAATGTTATAGCCTTTCCTCTAACCGTTGCTCCCTGTACCCAACTGGAAAATAATTCGGTAGTGAATCAAGCACCTCCGTATTATGCTTATATACGTCGTTAGGATTAATTCAATTTGAGCTAATACTAATCCGGAAATATAAGGCAACCATGGCCACACTTTGAATTTATTTGAACGACACAGGCTGGTATAAAATTATAACGAGAACGAATAAGGATTACATGTGATCAAGTTCTCAATAGTCCCTTTTGAAGCATGACTTGAAGTAACCCCGTTACAGATTGGGCCGTCTCTGTTTAAGAATTTTAAATGTACAAGTTTTACGGAATAAAGCGGTTTGAAATTGATTGAAAGCACGTAGATTANTAGAATAATCCCGTTTTGAATATTGTCACTTAAATTGGAAAAACTCCTTTATACAACTCCCTCGAATGGGGGGCGCGCCAAAAGGAGGTGTGACAAACCCCTTTGAGCCATAACCCTTTTTCTTTCAAAGACCATGATACAAGCCTTTACCCATTTTTAAAAAACCCTCTCTTGGCACCTAATCTTTTCTTAGCACATGGAAAAAATATAAGTTTGGGGGGGGGGAGATGAGGAATGCAACAAAATGGTAAAAGGTACAAAAATGAAGAAAAGGAAAGGCAAAAAAAAAATGAAGGGATTCAATAAAAGTAAAGAGATAAAAGGTGTGGAAAGTTTAGAAAGGAGAAAGAGGTTTGAAATGAACAAGAAAGAGTGACAGTGTGTCTCTCTAACCCCTAATAAAGAAGTAAATGACTCAAAAAGTCAAGAGAATGTGTGCCAAAATGAAGCAAATGATGTGCTTAAGGGAAGATGAAACCCACTTAGATCAAATATTTCCTACCCTGAACCAAAAGCCGTCTTTATCCCCATAAAATCCCTATATGATCTTGAGTTGAATGAAGCTTGCATTAGTGGTGATTCACATAAGGGACAAGCTTATGGTACTTAGAGCCGGACTTGTGACCTTTCTTTGAGAGAGGTGAGTCTGTTTTCCACAATCCTCGTTCTGAGTGCTACAATATAAAAGTGAGGTCTTGCTTAATAAAGGGTGAGGAGTATGAGTTTGGGTTCCACAATGACCAAAGTAGTGGAAAGAGTTTCCTTGATGAGTTGAGTCAACTCTTGATGCTTTTGTGTCGCACTAAAACCATGGTGTTTAAAAGGTTGGATGTTGTTAATGATTCATTTGAATTAAGGGCAATTGTTAGTCCCAATTGATGCTAGATGAGGTCACTTTAGGTCAATTGAATTTTCTTGGTTTTATTCCTAAGGAGGTGGAACTTATTTTGTTTGCTTGAGGACAAGCAAAAGCTTAAATTTGGGGGAGTTGATAACTAGGGATTCTAGTTTATTTTATACTCCTTTTTACTTGAGTTTTGGATTAAAAATGTATACTAATCGTCCCAATAGCTTACATGTTGTACTTGTTTGCAGGGTTTGGTCAAAAAAAGTGACAAGAAGTCAAAAAGAAGTGAAACCTGCACAAGTACCAACAACAAGTCAAAGTACTGTTGCAGCATAAAATCCATTGCAGCCGCAACAGACCCACCATGTTCGCGGTCCATTTAGTGCGGTCCGCGATGGGTAATTTCATCGAGGTGCATTCCTGGGGTTCTAAGTAGTGCGGTCCGCGAAAGAATCTTTGCGACTGCGGTAGCCTCATCGCGACCGCAGTCCATTTGTTGTGGTCCGCAGAGAGGGGATTGAGAGAGCTCAGGATTTCGGAAGTTTCAAGACACCGCGGCCACAGTCCATTTGTTGTGGTCCGCAGCGAAGCCACATTGGCCGCAGTGCATTTTATGCGGTCCCCGATGGCCAGATTCAGAGAATGAGAAGTGAAGCCAAAAATCCTCGCCGCGGCTGCTGTGCATTTACCGCGGTCCCTCCGCCGGGGGTATTTATGTTCAGAAAATTCGACCTTGTATAAATACTTCTTTTTTAGATTTTTAGGGCATCTTTATCTTAGTTGAGCACGTGAACGGTGGTTTTAGCCTATTTTGAGTAATTTTATAGCTGGTTTAACATTGAATCTTCAAATCTTAGCTTGTAGTTATATTTTATGGGTTGTTCTTCATCTAAATATCTGATTTCTTCCATTATTATGAGTAGCTAGACCCATTAGCTAGGGTTGTTGCTCAACCCTAGTGTGGGTATTTGATGGGTCTGTTATTCTAAGGATTAGGTATTTATGGGTGACTGATATTTGGACTGATTTGTGTTATCCATGTTGAATTAGTGGTTGCAAACACTAATTCGTGCCTATTTGACTTTGGTCTCTTCTTGAGAAAGAGAGCTTAAGTCTAGGAAAATTAGTTCAACACGGAATTGGGGCGTAGTCACGACATTGATAGCCCCAATTAAAGGGTTAAATCTAGAGATAGTAATACCCGACTTGAGCCTATATTGCTTGCATAATTTTGACACTCAATTGGTCTTGAGAAATTCAATTAGGGCAAAGTCACTCAAGCTACCGAGAGGTATAGAGTGAGTAGTGTCGTGGCTATATCGTGATCCCAAATATAGCAGCTTTGCCTTAGGCTTTAGAACCCGTCAATTATTCACCTAGGAGAAAGTCATTTACCTAGTCCCTCGTTAATCATTTAGAAAACCTTACAAGCATTCATACTTAGCTTAATTTCGCATATCATTAGCATAAAATTAGAAGTAACAAACAAACAAATATGATTGGAAGTGTAATCAAGAGCACTACGCACTTCTAGATTAGATAGAAATCCAACTCCAAACATTGTTGTAGCTCCATGTGGATTCGATCCCGACCTTCTCGGGTAAAAGCTGCATCGATCGCTCTTGCCACTTTGTAGTGATTTAGGGGTGAACCCGATCACTATGAAATCACACCATGCTTCACAGACAAGTTTTCTTCTAAAGCCATTCCTACAATCTTCATGGGTTGCTCAGAGACTCAAAAAGGATATAAACTATACAACATTTCAACAAGAACATTTTTTGTGAGTAAAGATGTATCTTTTAGAGAAACCATATTTCCTTTTAGACATCCCAAGTCCACATTTCTACAATCATATTTACCTAAATCAGCTTTTACCTTTCCTAGTCCAGCTTCTACTCATTCTTGTGATGATACATTTCCTATCATGAATGAGGTGCCACCCAATTTGTCTCCAGCTTTTGTTCTAACTCCAGAATCTCTCATTGCACAACCAGAACCTTCTAGTCCACAACCACCTCCATCTCCTATTAAGCAACCTAACTTGACTCCCTCACCACCTTCTCCTATAGAGCAATAGTCCACTTCTATTTCAGATGTCATTTTGAGGAAGTCTGCCATGACATCTAATCCTCTTTTATGGATGACTGATTATGTACATCAGGTCAAACCTACTTCCCCTCCTTATCCCATTTCTTCTTCCCTCAATTATTCTTCTTTATCACCATCTTATCAAGCATGTATCACTTCTTGATCTTCCATTGTTGAACCTATAACTTTTGATCAAGCTGTTAAAGACATCAATTGGGTACAGGCTATGAAACTTGAGGTTCAGGCCCTCACTGACAATAACACTTAGGAGTTGGTAGATTTACCTGTAGGCAAGACTCCAATTAGCTGCAAGTGGATTTATAAAGTGAAATACAAGGCTGATGGGACCGTGAAAAGATATAAAGCTCGGTTAGTTGCAAAGGGGTTCACTCACCATGAAGGTTTGGATTACCATAAGACATTCTCACCTGTGGTAAATATGGTCACAGTCAGGAGTGTTGTTGCTCTAGCTGCTCCGTGTGGTTGGCCTTTGCTTCAGATGGATATGTACAATGCTTTCCTCTAAGGTGACCTTTCAGAGGAAGTCTACATGTCATTGCCTCAAGGGTTTGGTAGTCGGGGGGAGACTGGAGTGTGTAGACTACTCAAATCCCTCTATGGCTAAAACAGGCTAGCAGACAATAGAATTTAAAGCTTACCTCTGCTCTCACAGAGTTTGGTTTCAACCGAAGCAAATTAGATTATTCACTGTTCACTAAGAGAACTGGGAGTGTCATAGTGATTATATTGGTTTATGTTGATGATCTTTTGATCACAGGAAATGATAAGGTTTTGATTCAAGAAGCCAAAGATATATTGAATCATAATTTCAAGATGAAAGATTCGGGAGAGCTAAAGTTTTTTCTTGGCATGGAGTTTGCAAGATCACATAGAGGAGTCCTTATGAACCAGAGGAAATATGCCTTAGAGCTTATGTCATAATGTGGCCTAGGGGGAGCTAAACCAAGCACTTCTGATTTGGATCAGAACATGAAACTTACTAGTGTGGAATATGACAAGCTTTTTGGTATGCAAGAACATGATACAGAACTTGAAGACAAAAGAGTGTATCAGAGACTTGTTGGGAGACTCTTGTATTTGGTAATCACATGGTCGTACATTTCATTTGCAGTCCAAGTCCTCAATCAGTTTATGATTGCACCAAAACAATTCCATTATGATGCAAACATTGAGGGTAGTGAGATTTATCAAGAATTGTTCAGAACAAGGTTTGTTGATGAGTAGCAGACCTACATTCTGTGATGCAGACTAGGCATCCTGCTCACTGACTAGGATGTAAGTTATAGGTTTCTGCATAAAACTTGAAGACTCAATGATCTCTTGGAAATCAAAGAAACATAGCACAATTTCAAGAAGCACAGCAGAGGCTGAGTACATAAGCATGACCACCACTGTGGCTGAGTTAACTTGGATACATGGGTTGCTGGAGGAATTAGGAACGCAAGTTGATTTACAAATGGAGTTGTACTCCGACAACAAAGCAGTCATACATATTGCTTCAAATCCAATGTATCATGAGTGCACAAAGCACATAAAGATTGATTGACTCTTTATCCAAGAAAAACTATAACAAGGTATGATTAAAACAACATATGTTCCAGTAAGGATCAAATTGCAAATATACTAACCAAGGCACTTGGAAAACAGCTACATAGTGAGATAGTTTGCAAGTTGGGTTTGATTAATATTTTTTCATCACCCAATTTGAGGGGAGTATTGAAAAGAGCAGTAGTAGCAATACTTTTACATATGATGTGGGAGTTGTTAATGTCACTTAGAGTTAGTTAGATTTAGGTGTATGATTAGCGGAGTGGTTAAGCTAATTAATTGTATTGAGTGAGTAGGCAGTGTAAATAAGGATAGAGGTACACGTGTATAGTTAGGTTTTTATTTTCTAATATTAGAACAGAGTATTCTTCTCTTTCTTCGTCTGCATCATTCTTCTTCTATCAATTCAGCTCATATATTCCCTTTCAATAAAAAAATTACGACATAATGAGTAAACTTTAGTGAAATGTACTAGTCGACAAAATTGTCATTAGTTCTTTCTCCCTCGCGGTTTATTACCTCATCTACATAGTTTTCATAGAAAAAAATGCTTCAATTACAGTGAATAAAGTAAAGAATTACGTCTTGGACTTTGGCTCTTTCAGATGGAAGCTCACTGTGTTTAAAATGAGTGTTGACTTTAGACGGAAGCTCTTTTAATGGACTTTAGCTCTTTTAGATGGTGGGATACTGGGATTATGTCGGCGCTCCCAGCGTTAAGCCAAGGATTTTTACATCTTCATGTCATGTTTAGTTTTTTTAGCAAGTAATTTATTTAGTTTTTTAAGCTCATAAATCCCACATTCTAAAGTGGTTTACCTATAATTTTATTTCAATTTTACTTGTTAGATATTCTGAGTGACGAGTAAAAGTTATTTATATTGTCGATGCATATAACTTAAACTCTCCGAAAAACTAAAATTTTATAAATACATAAAATATGGGATGTGCCCAATCTAATTTTATAAAGGACATGTATTGCTTACTCATTTATTACCAAGCACGGAAACTTTCCCAAACAGTGAAATCCCATTCATCTTGGAAACAAAATTACCCTTCACCATCTTCACTAATTAAGTGTAGAATTAAAGCCAAGGGGCAAAACGAAACTGGAAATACTTGGAGGACAAATAAACATAAACGGAAAGTTAGGGGGAACAAAGACGGGAATAGCGCATCGCGCATCTTCGTAAAAAAATAATGAGAAACACAACGGCTAGTAAGTAAAACGGTAACCTCCTCAACGGTCGAATAATTCGAAAATACTCTCCCTAAATTAGACCCAACTCGTAACTTTGTCACTCCGTCTCTCTCCCCTCTTTTCTAATTTTGTTCTATTCTCCTCTTTATACCTCTCAACTCGCCGTCCATTTCTGTTCCCATTCCACATATTCTTGCCAATTTTCTGTTCACATTTCACATATTCTTGGCAACATAGCAAGTGCGAATTCAAGACTAATCTAATAGTACAAAATGTTGCAAGATATGTGGAATGCTCCCCCAGGTTTCAGACCCACGAAATCGGCTCCATCTTCTCCGGCTAAACCCCTTGGAGTCTCAAGAACTCGCTCTGAATCCTTTCACGTTGCCCACAAAGTCCCCATTGGAGATAGCCCTTACGTCCGAGCCAAAAATGTTCAAGTAAGCTTCTTTCTTGCGCTACCCCATATATTCTTTTTGAGTCTTAACCTATCAGAAAATTGCTCATTTGGATGTAGTCCCTAAAATATGGGTTCATCCGAACCTAGTCACTTTGGCTCGTAACTTCACTAAGTACATATTATTTTTTGTGCAACCCATAAAGTTCAAATTATGGATCTACCTTTGTTTAGATGCATCTTTCGTTACCTTTAAAGGGAAAAGTCCGTTCAGTTGTATTGTTCTGATTGGTTGGTTCTACTATGAATTGATGTGATGTTTTACTTTCAGTTGGTAGAAAAGGATCCAGAAAGGGCAATTCCATTGTTTTGGGCAGCTATAAATGCCGGAGATAGAGTGGATAGTGCTCTCAAAGATATGGCTATTGTAATGAAGCAACAAAATCGGGCTGAAGAAGCCGTTGAAGCTATAAAATCTTTGAGAAGTAGGTGTTCAGATCAAGCACAAGAGGCTCTTGACAACATCTTATTGGACCTCTACAAGGTCTCCTATCATTTCAAATTATACACTTCACTAAAGTGCAAAAAGCTTTCAATTTTTCCTTCTGAATTCTGCCTAACAATAACAATCTGCAATATTGTGATATCCTCAGAGATGTGGGAGATTGGATGACCAAATAAAGCTGTTGAGGCACAAGTTGTTTTTGATACAACAAGGTTTGGCCTTTAATGGGAAGCGCACCAAGACAGCGAGATCCCAGGGGAAGAAGTTTCAGGTTTCTGTGGAGCAAGAAGCAACTAGATTACTGGTAAATAACACAATTCTGAGACCTTTTAAATTCGTAGTGTTTTGGTCTTACACAATAGTATAAGATAAAAATCAAGTCTTTTTATATATCTTCCAGGGGAATTTAGGGTGGGCGCTGATGCAGCAAAATAACTACATTGAAGCAGAGGATGCTTATAGGAGAGCACTAGTAATTGCACCAGACAATAACAAGATGTGCAATTTGGGCATTTGCTTGATGAAACAAGGGAGAGTAGGCGAGGCGAAAGAGACACTTCGGAGAGTTAAACCAGCAGTGGTAGATGGCCCTAGAGGTGTAGATTCCCATCTCAAGGCGTACGAAAGAGCACAACAAATGCTCCGTGATCTCGAGTCTGAAATGATGAATAAAGGTGGTGATAGAATTGAACAAAGCAAGCTATTTGATGCATTCTTGGGCTCTTCTGCTATCTGGCAGCCTCAGCCTTGCAAGGAACATAATAGCAGCACTTTGAGTAGTAATGCCAAGTCAATCCAACCTCAAGATGAATTTGCTAATGAGAACATCAATTCTACCAACATCAGTACAAACCAGACAGTTCCTTCACTGCAAAAGAGTATGTTGAAGCCATATATGAACCTCAATATCGATGCTCCACCATTTTATTCATCCAAGATTGTGAAGGAGCCGGCGAGTGCCCTGTTTCCAGAAGGTCTTAAAAGAACAAGATCTGGAAATGCAGCTAACTTTATGAGAAAAGAGTCTCAGGGAACATTCACAGAGCCAGAGAATAAGATGAGAAAGCATTCAATTTCACCAGAGAAAACAGCGGATAGATGGGCAGGGTTGTTGCCTGACAGCAAGGATTTTGAAGAAGCTATAATTGCTGCTGCTCTGGGCTCAAATGAAGAAATATTCAAGCCCAAGGATAGTGGAATCCCTCCAAGGAAAGTGGACAAAAGATTGAGGGTTTTTCAAGACATTACCTTGTCTATGAGTCCACGAGCCTGACTAACATTATTGATTTTAACTATGATTAGTAATCTAATTGCATTTTTAAATTAAGTAAGATCATTGATTTTTAACAATCATTGGAGATAAACTTGTTCTCCTTTACTCATACTTCCTCAAGGAGGTCGTCTGCAGTATGTTGGTTGGTAACACCCTAATGTCTTTAGGCAGGGTATAATTATTGTTATTTTGGTGCCTTTGGAATTCAGACATCTTTTATTTTTGCCTATATGGCAACTAATCTTCAATAAAATAGTTATTTATTCTCTCTCTTTCAATACCAGGTTTGCCACTCTCCAAGTGTATGCAAAATTTGATGCAATCTATGTACAATTACTCTTGCTCAATCAGGAATAATTGAATAACAGAACTCTGAATATTACCAATGGCACATTTTTTTATATTAACATATTAGTACACTCTATTGAATACACCAAGATTTATTATTAATGAAACATGGAGCAATCAGTTTCCACTGTCTCTTTATATAGTTGATCAGTTTCGGTTTCCAATTTATTACTTCTATTGAGTTCACCACCAATGTTACTGGAACTGCTGCGGCGAATGCTTACCAGCTCTCCTTCTGTGGATTAGATAAAAGAAACTAAATATTACAACAGCTGCTGCAACAGCAACTCCAACAGCCCTTTGTGCCACTGGGGTATTCTTCACTGCTAACGTGCCTTTTTCCAACGCAGATCTGCCTTTTTCCAATGTAGATCTGAAAAATGATGAATGTGGTAATCCAAGCTCAGAGAGCTTCTTGTGTGACTCTTCGTAGTCCCTGAAGAAAGCCTTTTGATCCTGTCACATAATTAAGTTTAAAGTAACAGAACAAGCATCAATTATTACAGAAAAAGCTTTGAAAAGTTAACAATTTTGCAGCTCTTTTGGCCACAGTAGGTGTGCATACTGTTTTTTTATAGGTTGTAGATGTGCATACTGTCAAATTAGAAGAAAGTTCTAAAACAGCATTGCTTTCTCGTGATACAAGCAATTCCATTCATTTGCGAGCCTGGATCGGTCATACCATAGGTTCGGTGCCAGGAATCTCACAGTAAAACACCTCACTAAGTTACAACATATTCCGGTGGCATTCCCATAATGTGGGGTTTTATGCTCATCAAACCACCAAAAGGACATAATGGTCCGGCGCGCAATATTTCATAACAATCAATGTTGAGACGTGCTGGAGTTATCATCCATGTGAGTTATAGCAGCTCTGATACGAGACCAAAAGTTGCAGGGTGGTAGATGTTGCATGTAAGAGAAGCAAAGACATGGTCACAAACATGAAAAGATAAAATCTGCAGTTACTTAGCTGGTCTTGCTGGTTTTATAGTGTTACTTTCCTTCTTAAATGACGCAAGTTGTATGATGACAGTTTCTGATGTGTTGCAATAATTGAACTAAGACAATCCACATGGTATGAGCTACCTTTTCATAAAGTAGAACATAGCTGTGGAATTTCGGATCGTCAAGTAGAGCTTTATCAGAGGGAAGTTGCAAGCGACCTGAATCCTGCTTGAGGAGCATCCTAAGAGATCATAGTATCATTTGGGCAAGTAAAAATGAGAATTTTTCTTTTTAATCAATGGCAAAACATAAAGGAAGTCAGAATGTATAGTAAATCATACACAAAATATGAGTTATCAAATTTAGGGCCCTCAACTCCAGAGCTCGTTGAATCAGCTGTTCCAGCCTGCAGCAACACACAAAAAAATTAAAGGAAAATTAAGACAAACTGCATTTACGTGTGAGAAATGTCAGTATCTTGATGCAGATCCATATTATATACTAATACCAGTTTGAGGCCTGCAGATAATGCTACTATATCCTTGTCTTCAGAAAGTCCAATGCTGTGAAAGATGTCCCTTAATTCTTTTGGACCTAAAAAAGCGTCCAAAAGAGGAACACAGTAAGCCATCTAAGACGTGCAGAGGAATACAACACTGAACCCTAGAGCACTCAGAAATTTATGCCAAATAATGTAATTTCTCCAGGATTACTGATAACAGTTTGGAAACCTCCACTTCCAACCAAAAGGTTGTGAGTTCGAGTCTCCCCAAGAGCAAGGTGGGAAGTTCTTGGAGGGAAGGATGCCGAGGGTCTATTTGGAAACAGCCTCTCTACCCAGGGTAGGGATAAGGTCTGCGTACACACTACCCTTCCCAGACCCCACTACGTGGGATTATACTTTGTTGTTGTTGTTGTTGTTGTTGTTGTTGTTGTACTGATAACAGTTTTAGCAACATTCACAATATTAGCAATCCAATCCAGTTCGCGGTCACTGTTAATATTCAAGAGCTTCACCAGTTGGAATATGCTTTTTTTTTTACTTTCTCAAAAGTTCTCCTAAGAAATAAATGGAGTTGCAAGTAGAACACGCGTAGAAGACTGCAATTAGTGCAAATTAATCACAAAGAAAGTAAGAAACTAAAGAATGTCATCGCCAAAATTATCAACATGTAACCGTATAGATGCAGAACAAAGCAAAGAGAAATAAATGGAATGATAAAGCTTCATTTATGCACTGAATCAAATATTTGTTAGTTTAAGTGAAAAGAATGATCAGAAAGTCAACACTTTTCAGCTGAACAACCTTGTTTGCCATCAGGAAGGCACCCTTCATTTGGTGAAATTGATGATTCCTGGTATAAATTAAAGGTGGAAGTCAGTAATGAATATAAGTAAGTTCATTTACATGGGTTTAAAACAAATAAAAGAAGTACGTAATTTATTTTTTATCCTTCCTTTGCATACCTTTCTACCAGGGATGAATTCGATTATTGGACCATCAAGTGCTTTAACAGCAACAACCCCAGCAAGCTGCACTCCCAAATAAAAAGGTACTCCACTAATTAATTAAAATGTCTATTCTATAAGAACCAGTATATTCTATTCTCTTTTTAAAAAGTAGCATGCATCTGGCATTAATTAGCATACTCCTACTTATCGCAAAAATTAAGCAGCCCATTCTCCAAAATAGAAGGGCAGCCCGGTGTACAAAGTATCCCGCGCTCACGCAGGGTTCGAGGAAGGGTTGCACCCCAAGGAAATGTGATGCAGCCTACCCAAATGCAAGCAGATCAATGGTCGATTCTCGGCTCGAACCTATGACCTATACATCACGTGGAGACAGTTTGACTGTTGCTCCAAGGCTCCCCTTTCCCTTCTCCAAAATGGACAACAAATTATTATTGACACAACAAGCTAGTATCTCACCTGATAGAGGTCAGGATAAGTTATTGCGGGATGTTTGACCTTGATATTTTCTGCACTCCAGATAAAATATATTAAAGCATTAATTAATTAGAAGTTAGTATTAGCAGAAGAACCACCTAATATAAACAAAAGATAGGCATTGGAGTATACCGTATTCAGAAGACAATGCCGATTTGGTTTATCTTTAGACAAAATTATATAGAAAGAAAAAAAATTGCCTACACCGTATAAGCTTTTGTTTTTCGAAAAGAAGACTTGCTAATCCTAAGGAGAATTCTCGAATAGAATCGAATGATCAACTTTTCATCTTCAAATGAAAACTCGGCAAAGGTAAGCATAACGAAAAAGTGTTCATGTACTTCAAACTGAAATCAATTAACAACATCCATTGCACTAAAAATTGATTTTATCAATGAGAATACTATAAATTTGGCATTAAAGGCTAAAAATGAAGCTCACCAATTTCTGTTCTGAGATCATTATTGGCAGCTTGAGTCTTTATTTTAGCATCAGTACTAGACGTACTATCATCACCATGAGAATTGGCGGCGGAAGAAATTGAGAATTGGCAAGCGTACGCTAAACGAAGCAGATCACGAGCACTATACTTTTTGCTGACTATAAGATTTTGAAGCTCTATTCGTGCTTTTTCTATCTCGTTCCTATACTCCGCATCTACTACTGGTACTGCCATTGATTTATATATAATACTTAGTACTGAAACTTTATATTTGTATATGCCAATAGAGGTCGATCGTCGACTTTTCTTCTAACTTTGATGAATGAATAATTTAATGTTATGAGACGAGGATTATATATAGAGAGAGCAATAGGGAGGGGAATTTTATAAGCATGAAGTGAAGAAGCAACGAATATGGAACAACAAAAGAAACGAATTGCTTATTTTGCTTCTTCTAATGACATTGAACGTGAATAACATGGAGGGGGCAAATCCGGAAATAAATCCTGCTACGTGTGGTGTGGGTCTTTTATTGGAAAAAGTAAGGAATATCTCTATTACTCGATAAGAAATGAGCATAAATATTTATTACTGCTTGCTTAATTTGAAGAGAAAAAACTTTATATGGATTATATTGTTGTGACTAGAAAACCTAATGCTTCACTCTATTTTAATTTATGTGAACTTGTTCGATTGTGCACGAAGTTTAAAAAAAAAAGAAGGGGGAGGGAATTTTTTACCTTTCTATACACTTTTGAAACTTTATTACCCCTACTCAGGTTTCAATTTAATTTAATTACATAGGCATATATAATTTATCAATTATATATATTTTAGGAATTAAATGAGAATCAATTAACTCCTATGATCTCGCTAATGTATATAACCCACTCCCCTCCCCCCCCCCCCCCCCCC
>MU674634.1:65796-89148 GCA_026770625.1 Nicotiana glauca
AGGTGGGTAATACTTGTAAATGATGTCCTGAGGGTTTGTAAACCCCGGACTTGCACATCATAGTGATGTATTGAGGTGACTTGCACGCCGGATAATGGGCGTGGGGTAGAACACCATTGGGTATCGTGACTTGGTCCGTCCCGCTTAATAAAACACTACCTAATTGCTTGAAGTTGAATTGACACTCTGATAAAGATATTAATTATCATGAACTGGATTGATTGTCATGTTTTGGGCTTCGTGCCGAATGTTTGGATCCTTCAGGGACTAATATCGCTATTTTGCGTTACTGTGCATATTTTATCTCAGTCTAAGGTTTTAAGATGGTATTTTTGCAACTCAGCATTTTCTTTTAAGATTTGAAAACTTAAATAAGGTTTTGATGACATTTTTAGCTGAGAGCTGCTATGTTACTTTTGCCCAAGAGGCTTATGAGCATTTATGACTATGCATGGATCGGGCTGCACGCCGCAGCGGAAGTGATATTGATATTGCGCTTGTGCTGTAGGAGCCCCTCCGGAGTCTGAACCCCCACAGTGAGCGCGGGCGCTTAAATGGATCGGGTTGTACGTCACAGCGTCATGTGCATTGTATTGCATTCATGCATGGTTCTACTTGTACTACGTGGAATGACATTTAGCACTCATACATTACTGGCATACATGTGTTATTTGCCTTGTTGACCAGATACCCTGGTGGAAATTGTTAAGGAGTGCTGAGCCCAAGGGGCTGACTTGAGTGCAGACTTGCACTATTTGATGTTGTACCCAAGTATTGCACTGTTAATAATGAAAGCAAAAGATGTTAAAAAGAGATTGCAAAATCTACTTAGATATGTTATAAAGGAATACCATGAAAGTGTACTGAAATCAAAAAAATGTGGTTCTGTATTTTTATAGCACAAGATGGTGCTTTGTGTGATTTTCTTTTCCTCAATATTATTTACTTTTATTACCGTTGAGTTGGAAGTACTCACTCGACTCCCTGTACCATGTGTGCAGATTCAGGTTTTTGGAAGCTTAGCTGAGCTTGATGCTGGTTTCGAGCTTCATTTGAGATCGTCGAGGTAGCTGCCTGGCGTCCGCAGGACCCGATATTTCCCCTTATCACTCTGTTGTTTTGTTTATTCCACGTGCATTCAGACTTGTAGAATTATTTTCAGTATTGTCCTGATATTCTGATAGAGGCTCTTGACTCGTGACCCCATGTCTTTGGGAAGTTATGTTGTTCTGTGAGTTTTTCGGGATATTTTTATAACTATCAGCATATTTGATTTATATCACTATTAAGGATTTCTAAATAAATGGTTTATGAGCTTTAAGCTCGGGTTGAGAGCACATTTTGTCGGGCTTGCCTAGCCATTGGGTTGGGCGCCATCACAACCGGGTTTGGGGTTGTGACACGAACGTTTTCATTCACTTAAGGCCAATAAGTAGGAAGTAAAAATTTGCACTTCAGATGCACTTAAGACAAAAAGTCTGAAGTGCAACAAATATTTTCATTCACTTAATGCCAATAAGTTTGAAGTGAAATTGCCCAGAAACAAAAATTTGTTCTTCGAATTATAACAATCCAATATATGATTTAATACCTAAGTCTAGTCAAAATGAGCTCAAATTTGAAATATAGCCTCTAAATATTATCAAGAACAAACCCCAATTATCAATTTATCATAACAACAATAAATCTAATGAACCCATTTTGCAATTAAGAAAAAAAAAAGAAACCCTAAGCAATAGTAAAAAATAAAATGTCATAACAGCTCACCATTCTAAAACATCATAAACTACATTAAAATATATTCACAACCACTATATAAGAAGAAGAAGAAGAAGAAGAAGAAGAAGAAGAAGAAGACGAAGAAGAAGAAGAAGAAGAAGAAGAGGGGGAGGAGGAGGAGAAGAAGAAAGAAGAAGGAAGAAGAAGGAAGAAGAAAGAAGAAGAAGGAAGAAGAAGAAGAAGAAGAAGAAGAAGAAGAAGCAGAAGAAGAAGGAGGAGGAGGAGGAGGAGGAGGAGGAGGAGGAGGAGAAGGAGGAGAAGGAGAAGGAGGAGGAGGAGGAGAAGGAGAAGGAGAAGGAGAAGAAGCAGAAGAAGGAGAAGAAGCAGAAGAAGGAGAAGAAGAAGGAGCAGCAGAAGCAGAAGGAGGAGAAGAAGCAGAAGGAGGATGAGAAGGAGAAGGAGAAGAAGAAGAATAATAAGAAGAAGAAGAAGAAGAAGAAGAAGGAGGAGAAGAAGGAGGAGGAGGAGAAGGAGGAGGAGAAGGAGGAGGAGAAAGAGAAGGAGAAGGAGAAGGAGAAGAAGAAGGAGGAGCAGAAAAAGGAGAAGGAGAAGGAGGATGAGAAGAAGGAGAAGGAGAAGAAGAAGGAGAAGCAGAAGAAGGAGAATGAGAAGAAGGAGAAGCAAAAGAAGGAGAAGAATGAAGAGGAGGAGGAGGAGAAGGAGGAGGAGGAGAAAGAGAAGGAGAATGAGAAGAAGTAGGAAAAGAAGAAGGAGGAAGAGGAGGAGGAGGAGAAAGATGCCTGAAGTTGTTTAAAAAGCGGGTACAGGTTAAAATATTTTTTAAAAATAGGTATAGGTTAAATGGGGACAACCAAATAGGGCGCCCCGTGCAATTTCTACAAAATAAAGGGGGCTTTTGCATCTACACCTGGTTTTAGGGTCACAATTGAACCTATACCCACTTTGCAAAAAAGTTTGCAAGTATACCCACCTTACGATCAACTTCAGACTTATGGGTTTGAAGTTATAAAAAAAAAAGTCTGAAGTGAAAAAATTGCACTTCAAATGCACTTAAGGAAAATAAGTCTGAAGTGCAACCAATGGTTTCATGCACTTAAGATCAATAAGTCTGAAGTGAAAAATTGCACTTCAAAATGCACTTAAGGCCAATAAATTTGGAGTGAAAAAATACACTTCAGATGCACTTAAGGCCAAAAAGTCTGAAGTGCAACAAACGTATTCATTAACTTAAGGCCAATAAGTCTGAAGTGAAAATTTCCGAGAAAAAAAATTTGTTCTTCGAATTATAACAATCTAATGTATGATTTAATACCTAAATCAACTCTAAATGAGCTCAAATTTGAAATATAGCCTCCAAATATCATGTGGAACAAACTTAATCATCAATTTGTCCAAACAATAATAAATTTAATAAATCCATTTTGCAATTAAGAAAAAAAAAATCCTAAGCAATAGTAAAAAATAAAACGCCATAACAGCTCACCATTGTAAAATATTATAAACTACATTAAAATATATTCATAACCACCATATAAAAATATTATCACCCGAAGAAGAAGAAGAAGAAGAAGAAGAAGAAGAAGAAGAAGAAGAAGAAGAAGAAGAAGGAGAAGAAGAAAATGAAGGAGGGGGAGGAAGAGGAGAGTCCGAAACTTAAATGGCAAGGTTTTGGACTCAAAATACGTTTCTATAGTTTTAAAAAAAGTTACTTTTCTACCTAAAATACGGTATTATGCTGCATTTTACTTTAACAAAATTTTAGCCGTTAAAGTCAAATGCAGTATAATATCACATTTTACATAAAGGACGGTATTATACCATGTTTTACTTTATTTTTGGCCCACCAATAAGTATTTTGCGGTTAACTGACATAACAATAATTTAAATATATAAAGCGCGGTATTATAATACATTTTACATAATAAAAAAATTTGCACCCCGAGCTAGGACTTGCCTTATTTAAAAGAGTTAGGATTTTATAAAAATCCATTCTAAACTTTCCTTCAAACTTCTGTTCATACTTTTCTTCTTGTTATCAAATTTTTTTATAATATCTGAAGAGCCAAAAATAAGGGTTTTATTATATTGGGGGAGTGAGGTTGTAATGGAGAATAACTCTGTAAGGTAGAGTTCATATCCACAGTGTCATATTAAATTACCGCTTACAAAGGAGTACGATAAATTGGTATCGCTGTTATGTAAGAAAATGAGTATGAGGAATCGTTCGGTGAATCTTAAAGCATTCAGTAGATTTTCGTATTGTGTGGCTCCGTAAGGGTTTGCTTATTATCTTGAGTTTAACATCAAAGATGATGAAACTCTTAAAGATTTTTTGTGGATTCCGGATGAATACAAGGAATTTATTGTAATAAAATTATTGGAAATGTACGTCTAGGTTGAAGACGTTCCCAATAATGAGGGTGTGCATAGTAGGGATAACCCCCAGTCATCGGGTGGTTATTCTGGAGCAGTTTTTGCCGGACAGATTCCTGATGAAAGAGTTTGCCTTGATTTAAACTTATCACCACCGGCGAATGAGCAGCGAGAAAATAATTTTTTCGACTTTATATAATCCACAAGATGACTGGTAAACTTCAATTTTTCTACACTTTAGCGATGTTTATTTTATGTTTGAATTGGATTTGTATTAACACTCATATTTTTCATAGGCGGTACCGTCCGTATATGAATTTTACAAGTTATTTCCTCGCTCCTAGTTGGAATATGCATAGTTCTGGTGTGTTGGATCACGGTGGTCCATCCCGGAGTCATCACCAACAAGAAAATATCCATCATGAAACGTCAATTTAGTACGACTTGTAAGTAAAGTGATATAGTTATATGTAAAGTATTTATCAAGTTGAGTAGCTTATTATTTTGTTCCTTTTGTGTAGTGAAAACGAGCAACTTGATATTCCTGACCTCACATAGTTGCACATAGACAATGTATTGACTCATGATTTGGCAGATGCGCAGAGTTAGAAAGATGATAGTGATTTTACAACAATGTCGATGAGTCTGGAGATGACATACCCTTCCCTGATGAGGGTGATGATAAGGAGGAAGTGAATGTCGAACCTGAGTTGACGAGGGAGCATGCTCATCCACCTCCTGTTAGACCAAGAGTGTACGAGTCCCACGTTCCATTTCATGAGCGGAATATTCCCTACCTTGATAATTTTTCAAGTATGCCGGATGTGCCCTCACAGGGGATGCTGACGATTTTCAATCAGTAATATGGGATGAGTCTTGACCAGTGGTGCTGGCAAAGGGCATGTATTTTCCCGATAAAGCTCGCCTAATCAGGGCTGTAAAAATCTACAGCGTAAAAGAGTGTCATGAGATGATGGTAAGGGAGTCAACTACGGACGTATACAAGACTGTATGCCGTAGAGACTTTATAGGTTGTCACTGGATGTTGCATGCCAACAAGAAGAAATTAGGATTGTGGAAAGTGGGTAAATATATTAGCACCCATAGATATGAAATGGACACATTCTATGAGAATCGCTTAAACTTGGATGTAGACTTGATTTCTCTTATCTTGATTCCATATTTGGAAGTGTCCATTAGGTTCAAGATCAAAGAGTGTATTACAACCGTCCACCAGGAGTGTGGGTTTACTATAACCAAAAGAAAAGCATATCTCGGGCGCAAACGTGCTTTTGAAATTATTTATGATGACTGGGATAAGTCATTTCATCGCTACCCAGGTACATGGCCGCACTGCAACACTTTAACCCTGGGACTGTTGTTGAATGGAGGCGTGAGCGGAGTCTGGGAATACCGGAATATGTTTTCAACTATGTGTTCTGGTCATTTAAACCAGCAATTGATGATTTTGTGCATTGTCGTCCGGTAATTTCCATAGACGGTACTCATGTCCATAGAAAGTATGATATTAAGCTTTTGATTGCAGTTCCATTAGCTGCCAACGGACCAATATTTCCACTAGCTTTTTTCATTTGTGCCAATAAAAGCGAAAAGACGTGGATACTTTTTTTAAACCACTTGAAGCAACACGTTGTCAAACAGCGTTCAGGTATTTATCTAATATCTTATCGACATGGTGGTATTTTAAGATCTATATGGCATTTGCCTGAATGCCATACCACTGTTACTGTGTGAGGCACTTAAAGGCCAATTTCTAGAAGAAATATTCCAACAAGGATTTGCGTGATTTAATGTGGATGGTTGCAACTGAGCACCAGTAGTGCAAATTTAGGTTGCGCATGGAAGCGATCCGACAGTTAAACAAAAGAGCCTATAATTGGCTGATAGGACATGAGCTTCACACGTGGACATTGCATGCTGATGGTGGTAGACGATGGGGAGCCCTGCCTACAAATATGTCTAAGTCATTCAACGGCTTATTGAAGTCTGCGCGTGGATTGATGGACAGGGTGTTCAATTTTTTCCAATACCGATGAGAAGATTTGAGAAGTACAGGAGGCTAGCACATTGGCATTTATATTTACAGTACGATCATGACTGGGGTATTTTTGAAGTTCGCACCCCTCTCCGCGGACACCAAGGGAATAATCTACAGTCGGTGAATGAAGCCAGCAGGTTGTGTTCATGTGGGAAATGGAAAATCTACTACATGCCATGCGCATATGCCATGAAGTGCTTTCAACAAGTTGGTTTAGGGGCAACCAACTATGTTGATAGGCAATATAGAATTGCTGCATATGTAGACACATATAGTGGGCAGTTGCAGCCATTGGGTACTGAGCATTATTGGCCACCGAAACTATTTAAAATAGTGTGTAACAAGGACTATTTGCGTAAGCTAAGTGCAAAAGAGAACGCGTATACGGAATCATATGGATGTTGGTGATACCGTTTATACACATAAATATGGCATATGCTCGCAAATAGGACAAGACCATCGTAAATATCCTTCAGCTGGTGTGGGTAGCGGTGGTAATCCATCTCCTGGTGCAAGTTCGTCGAATGTACCCAACTATCAACGATACACCTAGTGTTTTATTTTCATAATGTTATTTATAATAAGTGTCTGTACTTGTGTATGTTGAATTATCTATCAAATAAATTTATGATCCACAATCTTGTTACATCTTATTTTTTAACATGACCTTTTGAATTTGGATGATGATATGGTAGTTCAACATTCAACTTATAGGTGTTAGTAAAGAAGGCCAATCTGAATTGAAATTTCATAACATAATTTTCGAAGAGATAAAAGCACAACAGCCATAACTAAAGTAACATACATAAAAATAAAAGATAATAAAGGAAAAATCAAGACATTATTATTTTGTTTTAGAAAAATTAAATATGTATAGCACGGTATAATACTACGTTTTGTGTGTTGTCTTGTCGGTCTGAAAAGTTGAACCGACTGCGCAAAAGCTGTTTCGTTTCAAAAAAATTAAATATGTATAGCGCGGTACAATACTATGTTTTGTGTGTTTTCTTGTCGGTCTGAAAAGTTGAACCAACTGTGCAAAAGTTGTTTTGTTTCAAAAAAAATTAAATAGGTATAGCGCAGTACAATATTACATTTTGTGTGTTATCTTGTCGGTCTGAAAAGTCGACGGACTGCAAAAAAGTTGTTTCATTTCAGAAAAATTGAATATGTAAAGTGCGGTACAATACTACATTTTATGTGTTGTCTTGCCTATAAATAACTGGCGCATTCTAGTTATTTTCTGCACTTAACAATAAATAATAGCAAATATTTTAATAAAATCAAGGTTTTTCTTTACGCTTTAACAAATATTTGAACCCTTTTATGTGCCAAGGTGCGAGTGCGGCAAAAAACACATGATGCACGACTGTTGAGAAGAAGCTGGATGTCGCTACTGGGCTTGTATGAAGAAGTTTTATAGGGTTCCCGACGAACCTGTTTACAATTTTGAGGTATGGATTGACGAACCCTGTCAGCAGGAATACTATAAAGAAAAGTTGCAAAATATTCATAGTTTGTGTTTAAAGGGGTGGGAAAGAGAGCGACAATCCAAACGAGAAGTTGCGGAGTTGAAGGAGAAACTCAAGGAGGTGGAAGAAGAAAAAAACAAGCTGGAAGAAAACTTTAAGTGGTTGGAGCAGAGAATACTAGGCGGTCGTAACTAAACAATAACATGTACATGTTGAGCGTAATAGTGTATCTTTATGTTTCCCGTGTCAGGTGTTTTCATTAGTTGTACTGAATTGATGTTATGTTAAGTTTGCTATGTTTGTGTTTGTGTTGTAATGTTAAAATATAATTGTTGTTCAAATTGTGTTAAAATAAAATTGTTGTTAAAATAAAATTCTTGCTATATTTACATAATATATTATTTACATAAAATACAAACAAAAAAATCAATGTGTCTCATAGTTTGTGTGCTTCAATGTAGCCGCTGGACTGAGGCACATCCCTTATCGCTTTGGTACAATATCATAATCATCTTCATTACGTCGCCTCTTTATGTGAGGATGTACTGCATCATGATCATCAGTAGATCTGGCAGGATCGGTAAAGGGGTCGTCGGTCCGTCAGCAACCTACAAAACACTTAGTAAGCTTAGTATATGAAAATATATATATTAGTAATGTACGTGTTAAGTCAAAAATATTTTCTTATCATGGTCTCCTCGGGCTCCTGAATATAAGCGCTCGTGGTATCCTTATCGTCGCATAAAGTGGGCTCCGTGATGGGCTGGGACAAAGTCTTAATAAGAAAATTAAAAATTAATTTATGTCAAATCATTAAGGAAAAAACAAATTAAAATTTAATACTAATACAAAAATACTTGCGCCTGTGATAGATCTGCCGCAACCGCCGGGGATGAGCCAAAACTCAACCTGCGCCCACCATCCACATCTCGGGTCGGCCGATCCTCAAATGCGGTAAATGGGCCTAAAAAGAACTGCTCTACTTCTCCGTCGAATGTACTCGTTATCAATAATGGATCTGACGGGGTGACCTGCGATGGTGGCAACTTCAGCTGAAGTTTGTACGACGGCATGCTGTTTGAAGGATCATCTTGATGAGGGATGTAACCCGGATGATCATCTCCAAGATCCTCATCAGTTGCCTCATAAGGTGGCTCAACAGGTGCCTCAACGCCCCCTTGCTGGGGACCACCTCCTCGCCGTCCACCAACGACCTCGTGGGACAGCCCTACCTCATAGGGCAGGTAGCCCTGGCTTGTGCCCGTTCCCTCGAGCGTGCGACAGGCCTACCCTAATGGTAGTGCTCTGGCGCCACATACTCAGCAGCGTGATTTAACCTCTCGTCCTTTCTGGCTTGCTGCAGTGTCCGGAGAGCCAGCTCTACCACCTGGCGACCATACTCGGTGACTGTAGGATTGTCGGCATGCTGCTGCATCTGCAGTCCCAACTGATAGAATAAATGATGACCAATAGTATGCACAACATTTAAAATATTTATTACAGAATGCTATATCACAGTTATAAGTATGGTTTCCAAAAAATATGTCAGTGCCTCGTGCCTCCTAGCGTATGATCTGTAACGACTGCCAGCTTGATAAACGGGGTTCTTGATCATCAGTCGGGTGCGCGGTGGTACCAGGACTTATAAATCTTAACAGCCGCCGCCTGGATCTATGAAGGCGGGGGCGTAATCAGTTCCTCTCGTTGCTCCCAAGTATGGACCTGTGCCTCTAGCCATGATATAAATGTCTCGTCTACCCACGAACGATCATCCTGCTGATAATGTGTAGGCTCCCATGTAGGCTCCCTCGGTATAGTCCGCAGACTGTCAAACTGGCAAAGTACCCGCTCTGTAGCATGATGCTCCACAATATCGAGGCATATCAGCGGGACAAAAGTGCTCCAAATCACTCGACTGATCGAGCAATAATCGGGCAGGCCAACTATCAAGTCGTTGATGTATGGCGTCTAGATGAACTATCAAATAATAATATAAAAGTGAGTATGCGTAATACAAGTGAATTTATAACAAGTAAGTTTAGGTACATGTTTACCTGTGCGGCCTCCAGCATATCCAACACATCCCTGAAAAGGGGAGATTATGATGAGCATCAATGGCTCGGTAGTTTCTACGTCGTAGAACCCACCTCCAAGCTAGAGGGAGAAATGGAGGTAATGGTAGTAGAAGTGGCTGCAACGGCAGGAAACGCTCTCAGGCCCAAACCTAACATACAAGCTAAGGTAGACGTAAAATTTAAGATTTATTTTGACTATATAGAATGAATAGAGTATTCGAATATGTTGTCACCTGTAGAAGCGGCAGAAAACCACATATGTGGCTCTGGCTGCCCATGCTAGCCCAACACATACTCCTGTACAAGTAAGCGAGAACAGCAGCACCCCAACTTTTACTGCGGTAACTTATCTAGCTGCTGAAGATGATGTAGAAATCGCATATTATTGGCTTCTATGAGTCCACCGAACTATAGAGTGCCTGGTCCTCTATGATAAGATGCCTAGAATGCAGTAAAGACTGAAAGTAAAGAAGGCAGGATATTTTCTACGTTGAAAAATCCCACACAAGGGAATCAAAAAATCACGACCTACTCTCGTAGGCTTTTAACTTAACTAACTTGTAATCTACCTATTACAAGTCACTTTGAAAAAAATTTATTGCAAAGACTTTAAACTAACTTATGATACAACCACGACAAGCCACTTTTCAAAGAAACCTATTCAAAAGACTTTAAACTATCTTATGATGCAACCACCACAAGCCACTCTATAACTATCCTAGTTACAAAGGCTTTAAACTTATGACTATTCCTAATCACAAAATAAACTTAGAAGTTTACGAATTTTGGTTTGTTCCTAAGACAATGCTTCTAAGAAAGCAAACTAGATAATACAATGAAGATCAAAACAACAAGATTACAACTCAATTATGGATGCACATGAACTCATTAAGAAACTGATCCTTAGTGGAGTTGTCATCTTGTTCTTGACACACCAATGACTTCAATGCTAGATGAACTTTGTTATGCTTGAGAGAATATCACTGAATGTACAAAGAGTAGTGTGTCTTGCACCCGATTGTTTTATCACAAAAGATGGCACAATAGATAGTGATGTCAACTAAAGATGTATACTTCTTCCAAATGAGAAGTGACTGTTGTACAGTCTGACGGCTACTTCTAGGCAGGTGCGTTCCAGCTGGATAATGGGCTTTGTATTTCCTATCAGAACACACCAACAGACCAGCTCCTAGTTGTGTTCCCCTTCTGTAACAGTTGCCAGATTGTCACGTTCTAGCTGTGTACTCACTACCACAAAAAGGGACTTTAGCGGCAATTAAAAATGACTTAAGCGGCAATAACAATGGCCGCTATATCTTTTACCGGGCATAGTTATTTAGCCGCTGATGTTGACGTCGGCAAAGCCTTTAGTGGCCATTCTCACAAAAGCTGGTAAAAGGTATGATTTATTGCCGCTAAAAACTATTAGTTTTAACGACAATTGTTTGCGGCAATTATGATGGCTGCTAAATCCAATCCAAGAACGGCTAACTATGCTCCTTTAGCGTCCTTTTATATAGCTACTAAATTCAAAATAATTGCCACTGGAAATGCGTATCTTTACTAGCAATTGTTTTGTGGCAATTAGAATTGTTGTAGTATCCTTCTAAAAACATCTTAATTTTCCCTTTTAACGTCCATTTTAACAGCTAATATATTCAACTAACTAAAAGTCAATATCTTCAACAACAATTATTTTCTAGTAATTATAATGGCTATAATATCCTAGTGGAAACGTATTAATTTGCTCTTTTATCATCCATTTATATAGCCGATATATCCAGTTAAATTAGAGCTAAAAGTCACAAGCTGAAAAAAAAAAAATTTAGCCACCATTAATAAAGTTACTACATTCGTCCAAAATATGATCCAAACAACAAAATATATATCCCACTGAATTTTAACAAACAAAAGGAAGTACCAATCAAAATTATCAACGTCACATTAACTTAAAATATAAACTTATATTGTTTGAATGAAATAGCTAATGCTATTATGTAAATGATCCTAATGAGTGATAGTCTTCAACCAATTTCCGCAACTTTTCATAATATTGAAATCCTCCACCCGCTAAATGATCAAATATCATATTGTATGACCTGAAATTATATTTAAAAAGTGTTAAAAGATGAAATATAATGTGAAAAATATCTTGAAGACTACATCACCGTCAAAATCTTATTCAGCCAAATCCCTCACCTAATATTTATAAGCAGAAATAACTAGATGGAGCAATATGCAAGAGAAATGGATGTGCAAACAATGAAATGGAGTTTTTTCTTTATTATGATCGAGAAGAAATAAAAAAATAATTCAAAAGCAATCTATTAGCTTGGAGAAGCAAAAAGAAGTTGCACACCAAGTTCATTAGCAAATGTAATAATTGCCAAGTTCTTTTTCTTAAACATGGATACCGGACTATGGTTACACACTATTAATGAACCTCTCAAATAGGTGACAGAAAATTATGTACCTTAACCTCGATAAAACATTAGGCTTAGTCATACACTGCAGGACGAGTTGAAGTGAGTGCTTTAGGACCGTATGTATCACAAATAGTTGAAATTAAATTTCTCTAGAAACTATAGCTAACTTAAGAATTATTGGTTTCTGATAAGAGCTTATAAATAACCACAATTACAAGACAAAGTTATATGGACCATTGCAACAAGAAACTCATGAAATGATCACACTCTTTACACTTGTGATTTTAGTAATTTCTTCTCTTGTTCTTTGCTAGACGCCTTCCATTATGTGGATTCAAAATTTCAATATGAGTATAAGACTAATCATTGTAATGTCCTTTAGTATCATGTTCTTGATTATATATTACTTTAGCATTCTGAGTTTGCATTTCTCAACGTACACGAATCCTTAAAGTACATCAACAATATTTTCTGAATGTGCTGATTAATCTAAAACTAAAAATAGTTCGAGTTGCTTCCTGGTCCAAATCAGCTAATAATTTCAAGCTTCTAAAATTTGAAGTACAATATTAGGTAGTCTGCTAACACGTGCTTGTTGGGAATTCCAATGATAGATAAAACTACTATAGGAGAAGCTAGTTAAGCCTAGATGCATCTTGCACTTGAATTGTGAAAATAAGCAACATATCAGATTTTTCTCTCGTGACTATACACTTCTAGTGCTTAATGCAGTTGTGTGAATTTTTAAGATACTGTATCTCTATTACAATTGAAAGAGTATGTACTAGTCATATACTAGTGCAACCCTTTCCTTTATTGTGCAGATTTTTCTTGATTTTAGAATGACTTATATGGAAACCAAAATGATATATCCCATGTAGTAAACTTATCCTTGCTTCTTGTGGCTATTTTTTCATCGTATATAATGTGATTTTTTAAAATAAATTTTCAAGTAGAATGATGATTTGCTGATATACTAGAAGCTAATATAGAGAACCTTAAAATTTAGTAAGTTCTCGTACATAATTAATATTAAGGCATTATCTCTTTTGTTGGAAGTTCTCGTACATTAAAAATTTTTTGTTTCCAGAAAATTTTCTACGAGACTTGTATTGATATAGAAGATTCATGTAGCTCATCTCTACTAACTAACATGTTTTACGTCCTGTGGTAGTTATGTTTAGATATAGCTTCATATTAATCGTGTGATCCTAATCAAGAACATGATACTAAAGGACATTACAATGATTAGTCTTATACTCATATTGAAATTTTGAATCCACATAATGGAAGGCGTCTAGCAAAGAACAAGAGAAGAAATTACTAAAATCACAAGTGTAAAGAAATTGAAATGTACTCGGTAAATACAAACCCATGCCATGCTCAAGATATTGTATCAGACTATTGGTTGCCCAAAATGATCATGCTTCTGTACATTTCTCAAGCTCGTAATTCCTGAATCTTAATTACCTTTGGGCTCATTTAACTGGATATATAAATAATCTTTTCACTATGTAGTAATACATTGATTAAACTCTTGAAATTTTCCTTTTTGTAAGAACAATATGTGTGATGCATTATGTCCTCAGTTGTATTTCTGTATTGTGACAACCTAGATAAAATTAAATAAAAAGATATGGATCAAAGCCTAGAAAATTGGGATAGTAGCCTCGTGTAGCAACTAACATGTGTTCTTGTTAAGTTCCATATAACTGGTAACTTATATCACTAAGGTAAGTACAAATAAAATAACAAATTAATATAAATCCTAGGAGAAAAACTCAAATAGTAGGGCCGAAGGATAAATATGAGTAATACCGTGAGAAGGTAAAGTTTTTTCAGCAACACTAGGCATCCTTGATATTTGTGGTACTCGTTCATGGCCACTATTGGCTTCAGGAACCTGATAAATATTAATACACTAGTTAACGATACTTTTATTGGATTAAATTTTTATTAAAAATGTCTAAAATTTATAAAATCGAGTTACTTATTCAGTTGAGATACCATTGATATTTTGACGCATAGGTTTATTAGGAGCATATTTGCGCATGAATTGTCTCATTTGGAATAATTCTAATTGCATCCTCTCCCGAGTTTATTTCATCAAATTCATTTCTGCATTGTGTTTTTCTTTTAACTCGGTTATCTCCTATTTGAACCCTTTTCATTCTCACTAGATGAATCCTCTGTAATAATATTTTCTAAGGAAGATATATTACCCCATAAAACAGATGGAGTAGGACCAAGTCCTAAACCACGAACACACCCATATTTTTTTATTTCTCAACACCTGGAAATGTACATCGCCTTTCTAAGCAACACTACTAGAAGATTGGTTAGTAGAATTTAGAAATGGTCAGAAATCATTGCACTTAAAAAAAGGAAAAATGCACAATTTTCATTGACTTTCTGTTGGCAGAAATACATTTAAACTTCCAAGTGCATCAAGGCTCATCAGGAATTCATATTAATTCTGCTATAGAAAGGATCACTTTCTCTGTTCTTAGCCCTTGAATGAAAAAGAAAAATAACAAATACATAAAGTGACTAAACAACAAGATTCCAATGTAATTTTTTTCTTATGCTTTCATCTAACCTTCCTACTATGCATGTTCACCTCTCATGAATTAAAGTTACAAAGTAGTAATGGAACTGATTTTCAAGCCTTACTTTCCATTAAAGAAGGGATACTAAATCTGAACCAAAAATATCCAAAAGTGATAAATCTTAACCAAAACATGTAACTTCAGAACAAATTCTGTAAGAAGATCACCTTCTAGACCATACAACTATATACACAAACAGATTAACCAAAATTTCACATAACTAAAATCTGAAAATAAACCCAGAGAAAAATATAACCCGATTCATTATTATGTTGATTTTCAGTGCCACTGGCAGAAGTATTCGGCTCATTAGATTGACCATCATATGCTTCGGCTTCAGTATAGTTCTGATTATCCATCAACTGCTCAATATATAGTTGGGTTGCAGCGTAGTTTTGACCATCCATCAATTTCTCAATATAAGGTCGTATATCTCTATCATCATCTTGTTCAATTACCAGTCGGTTGCGGCTTCTAGTTTGCATAGTTCCTTTTCCAAGATGAAGGAATTATCTAGATGCATTACCCTATACTAGAACCAGATTAGCTCCAACATACCAGTAGGTCAGATGCAAAATAGGAGGAAGCATCATCCTCGTCTCAAACTATTAAAAACAAATAAATAGTGATCTGTGCGCACACACACAAAGCCTTGTGACATGCATCCTCATCATATAACGGCATAATACTATTAACTACAAGATGATAATATGTTGCAGTCCAATTTACTTGATGAATAAGCACACATTTCATACAAGGACATGTAATTTTTTCTCCACCTTGTTTTCTAGAAAAGACATGGTTTATAAAATTTTCTACTCCGTCCAAGTATTCTTTACTAACTCTATCACAATACATCCATTTTTTATTTATAGGAAAGTCCATGACATTCAAGATATTCCTTTTCTTTCTGCTATTATTGTAAGAACTAAAAATAATTAGTTAAAGGGAGAAAAATTCTTAGTGAATTAAGAAACATGGAAGAAGCAGACAAAACAAGAGATAAAACTACTCTACAAAAGCAAATCAATAGCTGTAGTGCATGCCATCTTTTTTTCGAGCACCATCGGGTATAAGTTCATGATTTAAATTTAAATAGGTTTAAGGATTAGATAATCATGATCTAACACCTATTTCTCACAAACTCCATCTTAACCGATCTTTTTACACACAAACACCTTGATCCAGATTCATCATATAACAAAGCCAGAATAACTAATACTTTCAAAAAAGATATGTTTCTATTCTAATAACTGATATAAAATCCCCATAAAAATGCAAATCCCACTACTTAAAAATTAAAGAAGATTAAAGTATTACCAAATTCAAAAGACGACTTGAACTTGGTATAACTTCAAGACGATAATCATTAAGAATGAAGTTCACTATGATGAAATCAACAGGAAAGAGTTCCTTCATAGCAAAAATCATTAAATTTCTAGTAGTGGAATTTCACCTAGAATAATCACATAACTTCAATAATGAGACTCAGTCTATCTAGCTAAAAGAAATTGCTCTGAGAATGAACACAAAATGCAGCAAAACATTCCACGGGCACAAACAACTACCAACATGATAATTCAAAATATAAATTTTTCTCCACCCTCAACACTCAATTTGTTAAGCTAGCTAATTGAATTGATCCAGCTAATACAGTTAAACCATACCAAGAGATTTTAAATTCAAATTTATAGTCTCCCTAAAATAAGAAAGAACACCACAATTAATTAAAAGCACTATTTTAAATTATCTTATTCAAATCAATTCAATTATATTTCAGCAAAATAAAAAAAAGATTAGGAATAAATTTGAGAAATAGGATGATCTTAGTAGTTATCATGAATGACAGCCCCAGGAGACGAAATTTTCATCATCTGCCCTAATAAACACATATGTAAAAACATAGAGCAAAAGTTATTCGGTGGCAGTCAATACATTCTTAACAAAAAATATCTTATAGAAAGAGCTAAAGTCTACTATGGTTTTAAGCACAAAGAATACCAAACAATAAAACATGAGATTTAGCGAAGAAAGGTGCAAACAATTGAGTCGGGTTTTAAGGTATTGAGCTAAAAAGGTTCAATCTTTCTGTTGTCATAACCATTGAACCCTAAATTCTAAAAGACATAGATAGAGACAGAAAGCGTGTAAAGAGAGAATTAAAAATATAGAATTAGAAATAAAGAGATTAATCAAAATCGTACTTACAACCTATGGAGACTTTTATTTGTTGAAGACAATTTGCAATGTTAGGTTTTCTTAATCCTAGAACTTTGCCAAGTTTATGGAAGAGTAGTAGTTTGAAGTCCAAATTACAATGAGACTGGCAGTATTTTTAGAGTAATTGGAGTGTTAAATTATATAGGAGGGAAAATATTTAGAGCGAAAAATAAATTGGAGGGAAGAGAAAAAGTAAAAACAAAAAATTTGCGGGCTATTCTCTTGAATTGCCGCTAAAAATATACTTATTTGGCTGCTAATATTTTACATTTACGGTATACTTTAGTGGCAATTAAGCTATTGCCACTAAATAATTGCCGCTAAAATCACCATTTGTTGTAGTGACTTGAGTTGTACTTTTTGTCAGAGAACCCTAAGGCAACAGGTCCTTGTAGTGTTCCTCTTTATCTTGATTGCGTACAGTCACTGACTTGCTCGTGTCGGAGAACCCTAAGGGACCGGATCATCAGGTCCCTGTTGTGTTCCTCCCTTTGCTGATTTTCAGGCTTCGATTAGTTCATATGAGATGTATGTCCTGTGCACCAGGTGCTCTATCTGGTTCTTCATGCGTAAGTTTGTTAGATCATCAAAACATAAGACATTGAAAACCCATCAATTTTCCGCTTTTTGTTGATGACAGTTTGGTTTATCATGATTACAGGCAGATTGATTTGGACAAACTCATCGAGCGCTTCCATTAAGACCATGTCCGATCTTGTAGCAATAGAGCGCCTCTCATAGGGGGAAAAGCACTTTATTGACCAGTTCAAAGAGAAGCTGATACTCAGAAAGCAAAACCTTCTTGTGCACTTGTTCCCCTTATTGAATACCTTGTTCTTTCATGATGGCTCTCCAAAAGTTTACTCTATAGACACCCTTAACTAAGAACATACCTTCACACAAAATTTTGAGAATCTTCCAACGTCGAAGTGTCGAGTACAATGTCTACTACATTTACAAGTGCACAAATGCAATCCCCCTTAATAGTGAAAAGAGATGCGTAAAAAGTTTGTACTGCATCTTCGTACACCAGAGGCATTCTCTCTTCAAACAAGTGTTCCCATTGTTGAAATTCCACAATCTCCAAAATTTATCTCATGCCTATCATCTCCGAAATTGCTGGATCAAATGTACGACCCCACAACACTTTCTGAGTTCTTAATCTCTGTTGCCAAAGACCACCATCACGGGTCGTAGACTTTATTGTACCAAGTTCCTTAATAGTTTCCGCTTTTTGTTTGCTAGAACCTTCGACAGACTTTCCTTTCCATCTTGCCATCCATACGGTATTGTCCTCAGACATGACTAGCTCAGTTAGACTCTGTTTAGACCTGCTACTATACCTCACAGATGACCATTTCTATTTCTGAACAGTTCCATCGATGGCCTTTTTCATAGATTGTTGAATTGTCATATATTGTTATACTGAGGAACCAGGTTCCTTGGAAGCGTCTTGGTCTATTTGGTTTACTGAAATTCTCTTGATGAAGTCCATTAGATTCATTTTCCTTTTTTTTCCTGTCTTGACACTCCTCTTACTTTTCTGAAATGAGGACTCAGAACTCTCTTGCTGTAGTGACCTGATAGTGAGTGATTTGGAGGAAGACTCTAAGAGCTTGGAGTGAACGGGAGGTGCAGGAGTGAGTTTGCATGGAAGAGAACTAGGTCCATCAGAAGGATTTTTTTAGAATATCTCATGAGCCAAGGACTCGAGGAGTTTTGTGGTTCTTACATCTCCTAGGAATGGAATTTCTTCCCCCTGGTACTCAGATGAGATATATACTCCTTCATTCATCACACTCTCAACAATTATAGCCATGATGTTATGAGCTGATTTCTTTTCTAGTGACTCCTTGAGAGTCACTAAGTCCAACATGAAGGTGTTCAGATACTGGTCAGGATCATCCTCAGGGGCTTCTGACACTTGAGGAGTAAAAACTCCTGTATGATCTTTGATGAGATTCTTAAAATATTGGTAAACAGGGTTGATCAGAAATGGAAAAATTGTAGGAGTGGAGGAGGAACCAGGAGTTGGTACGGTGGTAGAGAGTGTGAAATAATGACGCTCTAGGGATGATTTAAAGGATAATGATGAAGTAGGAGCGATGTCAATGGTGGGAGAATGAGATGATTGTTCTATTACCATTAGATGAATGCTTGGTAAACGAGTATAGAGAGAGATGAAGAGAAGATCTCAGCTGTACAGAATAGATGAAGGTTCATGACTTGTCTTGAGAGAAATAAAAGGTTCTATTGGAAGAAGGGCTAATGATGAGTAGAGAGTATAACAGATTCTGAATAGTTCTAAAAATGGCAGTAGGTTTGTGGGAAAGTGTTACTGTGCATAGGGGAAGAAAGGATTTGAAAGACAAGACATGACACGCAGACGCTGAAAATTCAGATGATGTGGCATTTGAATTAATTTTATTAAACATATTTTTTTTGTTTTAAGAGGGCATGAAGAATAAGCACATTACTACTAACCTGAGATACAAGAACCTGATGTCAGAGCAATCTTTTGAACAAAGTTTTAGCAGCTCCCTTATCGTAGTTCAAAGCCATACTTTAGCTTCTATGATCGTCGTGCGTGTTTACCTACAACGGTATTTATGTGAGTTAGGCTTGGTGAGATAACACTTTAGCTACTTTTAACTGATGGTATCTTGCACAACCAGCAGATTGAAGATCAGGTTCTTCATTAGATTCTTGTGACCCCCATCTTCACCTTAATTTATACAGAATATTCTCTTCTTGAGGCTTTGATGCAGATATCTGGAGTTTGGTCTTTGGTTCTGCAATGCTTTCCACCGATCAATCCTTCCTTCATATTGATTCTCAGAGGAGGATCTCACCCTTCAATGTGTTTGCAATTTTTCTCCAGTTGTTGATGAGGTCATTTTGTTTTGCTTCCTTGTCTCCTAGAGGATAACGCATGAATCATGACAGGTGCACCAAGTTTTTTGTGAGACACGGTGGATAAAATTGAGTTGTTTTTTTCTAATTTCCTTCATCTTGCTCACCTCATTATCCTCAATATTTGAAGCCTCAGATATTTCCTAGAAATACGATTGGTTCATCATATTGATTTTCACCATTTCTTTCATGGCAAGGGAGAGTGTTTTGTTGAATACCCCATGAGCGTTTCCTGCCATTTAGTGCTCCCTTTGTTGGAGACCTTGTGTCCTTGTTTTGTGGATTGTGGCCCAGAAAAGTTTCTTCGCTCATCCTTTTGCATTGAGCTTCCCAAGTTGATCTCTCATATTGTCAAAAACATGGCATTTTCTTCCATTTGGCAACTCCTGGTGGATTTTGACTCATGAGGGATCTAATTCGATACTTGTTCTCATGGAAGAGAGCATCATCCTTTTTGCCCAGGTTTTCTTGGCAATTCCATAGGCGATGAGCATTGTCCATGCAGCATTTTCCAGTTCCGTTCTTTCTTTCAGCTACACCATTTTGATGTGTAAAGTCCTTGGTGTTGAGAAATTATGAGTGACCCCTTCCCCCTTCCTCCATCATATAGTGAATTGAATTCCAAGTGACACTCGAGTTTTTCAGACCATGGATCAGGTCCTGCGTCATCTTGAGGAGATTTATAATTGGTCGGAGTGGATGTTCTTATTTCCTTTGTCCGCTGAGACCACTTTTCTTTCACTGAGAATATACCCTTTACTTCCTTCTTAAGGATACATTCCCTTCCTACAGGGCTTTCAGTGAGAATAAATTCATGTTGTTTTCAGCTGCGTGCTAAGCATCCACTTTCCATAGTCCATCGCAGTCTGATTCCTCTCACTGTTCCCTGCTTATGCAAATCAATGGTTAGATTTAGGAACCCAAACTATTTTGGGTCCCTTGTTATTATAAAAAGGATGAATGAGAGATTTCCTAGTCTATGCAGGAAATATCCGCTTTTTGTGAGTGGTACCTGGTCCCTTGTTAGTATTCACTCTATCAGAAAACACTTTGTTCTTCTCAGCAGACTGAACCGTGGTCTGGCAATTTTCTTTAAAATGACCATTGTTCCCACAGTAGGTACATAGCCAGCTATCAGTTACAGTGACATACTTGTTGTGTGGGTTGTAGGGAGTTTTTTCCCTTTGGAACCCGATGCCCTGCTTGTTCCCACTATTGTTGAGATACAAGGCAGTGACAGCATCTGAGGACCATGTCCACTTCAGGGATTTTTCAAGATCATTTCATACCTTCTTCAACTCAGCTTGGAGTTTCTGATTCCTCTCGAGTTCACTGCAAAGATTGGTTTTTACAACATTTAACTTTTTTTCAAGCATGATGTACGCCTCACTAGCTACTTCCTTCCCTTTTCCAAGACTTTCATTCCTATGCTCTTTATTGAGTCCCCCAATGGTTTCCTCTAGATCACCACATACTGCTAACAGGTCATCCCTTTCCTCTTCAGTAGATGTAACTTTTTCTTCTAAAGTGTATTTCTCATTGTTAAAGCCTTCTATTATTTCTTTTTAGATTAACAAATACTACAATCAGGTCGTCTCTCTCATTTTCCACACTAATTATTCTTTCATTTAAGACCTTCTTTTCTATTTCAAGATTAGCTATGGTTTCATCTCGATCTACTACACAGACCACTAGATCATCTCTAGATTGCTCTGCCTCTCCTAGTTCTATTGTGAGGGACTCCTTATCGTTTATAAGGCTATAATAGGCATCAATTAAGACATTTGATAAGGACTTTAGCTTATTAGAGGAATAGAATTTTAGATTTTTCTGAACATCCTGGAAGCTTACCTCATGGTCTTCATCTTCTTCATCATCATCATCTGACTGAGCCATCAGCGCGAACAGTGAATTGTACTCTGTTACTTTAGTTTCCACTGCCATCAAGCAACTATCTTCTGTATCTGATCCCCTTTCGGATTAACTTGAGGAGTCTCCCCGGGCATAAGAGCTTGCTTAACGATATTGTATGCAGCACTTTTTTGATTGAATCTTTTATCTGGAACCAGGTTCCTTTTTCTACTCTATCAAAATTTTGCTTGTACTGCTCCTATTTCGCGAATGGGAATTCTTTGATGAAATGCCCTAGCTTTCCACATTTGTGACAGAGATCGTTGTTCCTTGCTTTACTTGAACTGCCCCACTTTGGTATACAACCGTTTCTTCGAACCATCTTTTGAAATCACTTAGTAATATAGGCCATGTCACTATCCTCATCACTTGAATCACTGCTTTTAGCCTTGAGCACCAAGTTTTTTTCCTTCTTAGGCTCTCTTCTTTCACTATCTTTCTTTCTTTTCATCTCGTATGTCTTCAGATTATCAATCAACTCATCCATGGTCAGTTTATAGATATTTAGCTTCAGCGATAGCATTATCTTACTTTCCCAAGACCCAAGTAGGATACTGAGTATTTTCCTTACAAGCTTATTTTTGGGAATGACATCTCCAAGTGAATGGAGCTCATTTATGATGCAGGTGAATCTAGTTTGCATATCTTGTATTAGATTCATCATCCTTCATCCTAAAGAGCTCATATTCTATAGTGAGCATGTCAAATCTTGGATTGTTTGACCTGAGTGGTTCCTTCATGAGCGGTTTGCAACACCTCTCATATTTCTTTGGCAGTGCCACAAGCTGAGACTCTGGTGTACTCATCAGGTCCTATGCCACACATCAAGATTTTCTTGGCACGATAGTTCTTTTCTACAACTTTTCTATCAATGTCATTGTACTCTCTTCTTCCTTTCGGCACTATTTGCCTTGTTTCTTTAATATTCTTCATGGGAACATGTGGACCATCACATATAATGTCCTACGGTTCTTAATCTTCTGCCATCATAAAGTCGTGCATGCAGGTCTTCCACTAGCCATAGTATTGAACATTGAATCTGGGAGGTCTATAGGTTGATTGTCCTTATTCAAAGTTTGGTGGAGCAACCATTTGAGGATCATTGCTAGGTGTTATCCTGATAGGAAAAACTCACATTGATACCAATTTTTGGCATATATGAGTCCACAGAACTATAGAATACCTGGTCCTCTATGAGAAGATGCCTAGAATGCAGTAAAGACTGAAAGTAAAGAAAGTAGGAGATTTTCTACGTGAAAAAATCCCACACGAGGGGATCAAAAAACCAAAACCTACTATCGTAGGCTTTTAACTCAACTAACTTGTAATCTACCTATTACAGACCACTTTGCAAAAATCTTATTGCAAAGATTGTAAACTAACGTGTGAAACCTATTGCAAAGACTTTAAACTAACTTGTAATGCAACCACCACAAGCCACTCTATAACTATCCTAGTTACAAAGGCTTTAAACTTATGACTGTCACACCTCTTTTTTAGGGCTTACACCCCGCGAAGGGTATAATAAAAAGAGTTTTTCCAATTAAAGGACGG
>MU674637.1:0-10818 GCA_026770625.1 Nicotiana glauca
ATGCACATAAATTGGAATATATAAAGAAATCAGATAAAAGCAAATACAACAGTTGAGCGACCGTGCTAGAACTACAGAATTCGGGAGTTCCTAACACCTTCTCCCGGATTAACAGAATTCCTTATCCGGATTTTTAGTTCGCAGACTGTAACAGAGTCAAACTTTCCTCGGTTCGGGATTAAACCGGTGACTTGGGACACCATTATATTCTCAAGTGGCGACTCTAAATAAATCAATCCCGTTCCGACTGTCCTTAAATTGGGAAAACTCCTTCCTCTTGTTATATCCTTTCCTTGGGTGTAAATAAATGGAGGCTCAGAAAAAAGGAGGTGTGATAGTCCTGACTTCATGTGAGTCATTTTCCAAAGTTTTTGAAGATTTATCTCTTTACTGGTTCTTGCAACCTTTCTTCTTTCGTAGCAAATTTCTTGAAATGATCATGGAGCCTACTACGATGATATCGGTACAAATTATTGTCTGTTTAAAGGATAGTATCACGATTATGCTGTGTGTCCGGAAGTTGAAAAGTGTCTTGCACTAAAAAATTACTTAAGTAACCTTGCATAGAATAGAACTTTCATTGTATGCCAATGATTTGGGGACTTTTTAGGTCAGATGCTCTAAAGTTGGTTTACCACTAATAAATTAAGGCACCGAGCTACAAACCCAACTTTGTCCTTCTTCATCCGCATCCACCAGTAGTGCTATCTCGAATCCTGGTACATCTTCGTGGCACCCGGATAAATGGAATACCGCGAATTGTGGGTCTTCTCTAGAATCAGCTCCCGAAGCCCATCAACATTGGGTATACAAATCCGACCCTACATCCTCAATACTCCATCCTCGCTAATGGTCACATCTCTGGCATCACCATGCTGAACCTTTTCCTTAAGGACAAGCAAAGAGGGTCATCATACTGCCACTCCCTAATACGATCAAATAAGGAAGATCGAGAAACTACGCAAGCTAGAACCCGACTAGGCTTCGAAAGATCCAATCTCACAAACTGACTGGCTAAGGCCTGAACATCCATCGCCATAGGTCTCTCTGCTACAGGTTAATAAGCCAAACTCTCCAAACTCTCTGCCCAACGGCTCAAGGCATCGGCCACCACATTGGCCTTGCCCGGTTAATACAGAATAATGATATCATAATCCTTCAGCAGCTCTAGCTATCTCCTCTAACACAAATTAAGGTCCTTCTGCTTGAACAGATGCTGCAAACTCCAGTGGTCAGTATATATATCTCACAAGGCACGCCATACAAGTAATGACGCCAGATCTTCAAGTGGCAGTTAACTCAAGATCATGGACATGATAATTCTTCTCATGTATCTTCAACTATTTGGACGCGTAGGCAATCACCCTACCGTCCTGCATCAATATCGCTCCAAGTCCAACTCTCGAGGCATCATAATGGACAGTATAAGACCCCGAACCTATAGGCAATATCAAAACTGTGACCGTAGTCAAAGTTGTCTTGAGCTTCTGAAAACTCGCCTCACACTCTTCCGTCCACTGGAACGGAGCACCCTTCTGGGCTAGTCTGGTCATAGTGGCTACAATCGATGAAAACCCTCCACAAAACGACTGTAGTAACCCGCCAAACTAAGGAAACTGCAGATCTCTGTAGCTGAGGATGGTCTGGGCAATCTCTGCACCACCTCTACCTTCTTCGGATGCACCCGAATACCCTCACTCGGTACTACGTGGCCTAAGAATGCCACGGAATCCAACCAAAACTCACATTTTGAAAACTTTGTATATAAATTCTTTTCTCTTAGAGTCTGAAGCACTATCCTTGGGTGCTATTCATGATCTTCCCGACTCCAGGAATATACCATAATGTCATCAATAAAGACAATGACAAAAGAGTCAAGATGTGGCTGGAATACACTATGCATCAAATGCATAAAGGCTGTTGGGGCATTGGTCAGCACAAATGACATAGCAGGAAACTCATAATGACCATACCGAGGCTTGAAAGCAGTCTTCGGGACATCTGGATCTTGAATCTTCAACTAATGGTAACCTGAGCGCAAGTCAATCTTAGAAAACACTCGTGCGACCTGAAGCTAGTAAATAGATCATCAATACGAGGCAAATGATAATGGTTCTTCACTGTAGCCTTGTTCAACTAGCGATAATCAATACACATACGCATAGAACCATCATTTTTCTTCACAAACACGACAGGAGCACCCCAAGGTGATACACTGGGTTGAATACAACCCTTATCAAGTAATTCCTACAACTGATCCTTCAATACCTTCAACTCAGGAGGAGCCATACGATATAGAGGAATAGAAATGGGCTGAGTGCCCGACAACAAATCAATTCCAAAATCAATATCTCTATCAGGCGGCATGCCTAGAAGATCAACTGGAAACACATCGAAAAAGTCTCGTACCTCTAGAATTGAATCAACTGAAGGGGTATCAAATATTGATATCTCTCACATAGGCTAGATATGTGTCACACCCCTTTTCAACCATACATTGAGCTTTAAGGAAAGAAATAACTCTACTCGGAGTGTGATCTAAAGTACCCCTCCACTTAACATGCGGTACACCTGGCATAGCCAGCGTCATGGTCTTAGCGTGACAATCAAGAATAGCATAATGGGGCGACAACCAGTCCATGCCCAAGATAATATCAAAGTCTACCATGGTGAGCAACAATAAATCGACTCTGGTCTCAAAACCACAAAGAGTAACCAAATATAACTGATAAACATGGTCCACAACAAGTGTATCCCCCACAGGAGTAGAAACATAAACAGGGGAACTCAAAGAATCCTGAGGTACACCCAAATGCGGAGAAAAATAAGAGGACACATAAGAGTAAGTGGAGCCTGGATCGAATAGAACCGATGCATCTCTATGACAAACCATGACAATACCTGTGATGACAGAATCGGAGGCAACAACCTCAGTACAAGTAGGAAGGGCATAGTATTTAGGGCGGCCTCCCCCTCGAGGGCGGCCTCTACCTCCCCGGCCTCCACCTCTAGCTGGTTGAGCAGGTGGGGTAGCAACTGGAGCTGTAATCATAGCCTGAGAACTTTGTGGGGCACGATGTGGTTGAGAAGTCTGTGGAGGTGCACTCCTACCAAATCTACGACAATCCCTTACCATGTGGTGTGTGTCACCACACTAAAAACAAGCTCTAGGAGGATGCGATGGCTGTGACTGGCTCGAGCCAAGTCTGCTGGACTGACCTTTAAAAGCACCCCGCGTAGGAGGCGCACTAGAAACTAGAGGTGCATAATAAGGCTCCTGAGGCCTAGGAGGAGCTGGAGCACTACTAGCTGCTAGAAGAGCTGAATGAATATGGAGACTCATATAAACCCTACCATAACGACCTGCATATGAGTTACGGGCACAAGAATAATGGCCCGACTCTCGAGACCTCTTGGCCTCCCTCTCCTCTCTCTCCCTAGCATGCATACCCTCAATCCTCCTAGCAATTCTCACCACCTGCTAATAAGGAATATCAATCTCCAACTCACGAGGCATGCTATACCTAATGCTGGGAATAAGTCCCTCAATAAACTGGCGAACCCTCTCACGAACAGTAGAAACCAAGGCCAGTGCATGCCTAGCCAAGCTAGTATAATGGACAACATACTCTGAGACAGTCATAGCACCCTAGCACAAATGCTCAAACTCGGCGCGCCATGCATCTCTGAGGCTTTGAGGAACAAACTCTCTTAGATATAGATCTGAAAACTGGGTCCAAGTCAGCGAAGTAGCCTTGTCCGGACTGTCTAACTCATAGTGCGCCACCACTCATAGGCGGCTCCTCGAAGCTGGAAAGTAGTGAATAAAACCCCACTTGATCCTGATATACCCATAGTGTGGAGGATACAGTAGCACTCTTCTAGAAATCCCAAGGCATCCTCTTATGCTAACCCACTGAATACAGGAGGATCATATTTTTTGAACCTCTCAAGTCTCTGATGCTCATCCTCTGAAGTCGCTGCCCTATTCTCGGACTGAACTGGCACTGCAGGTGGCACAGGAATAATCTCTGGGACCTGATTAACATGTACTCGCTGCTCAGGAGTATGGACGGTGAGAGTGTGTGCTCCTCTCGCGACCTGGGATGTGGCTGCAGCAAGGGTAAGCAACCCTGCCTGAGCCAAAGTGGTATACATGCTCATAAACTGTGCCAGAGTCTCCTAAAGTGCTGGCATGGTAGTAGCAATAGGTGTGTCAGGTGCCTGGGCTCCGACTGGCACTGCTGGTACCTCCTCGATGGCAGCTCGCGCAGGTGCTCTGGCTGCACCACGTGCGCATCCTCGACCTCTACCCCGGCCCCAGCCTCTGACAGCTACAGTAGGGGACGCGGGTGCCTGATCATCTTGAGTAGCACGTGTCCTCACTATCTGTGAGAGAATAGAAGACGGAAGTTCAGAATTGTAATATCAAAAGTCTCGCACGACAAGGAAATCAAATGAAGTGTAATTTTCCTAACAGTTACATAGCCTCTTGTAGATAAGTACAGACGTCTCCGTACCGATCAGGGAGACTCTAATAAATCGGCTTGTGATCTATGACTTGTATGAACCTAGAGCTCTAATACCAACTTGTCACGATCCCGGCTCGCCCTCCGTGAACCATCGTTACGGCACCTAGTCTCTATGACTAGGTAAGCCTAAATTGCGGAAGATAACCAAACTTGCAGAAATAAAAACGATTTAAAATAGAAATAAAGCAATAATAGTGTTTAAATATGCCACTCAGAGTACACCATATATATAAGTCTCAAGACCAATATCTAAATACAAGACCCGGAATCCTACGAATTACAAGCTAAGATAAATACTACATAGCTCTAACTCCGGAATGTCTAACAAAACAGAAAAGTAAAGAAGGGCTAAGTACTAAAAAGCAGGAATAGAAAGAGACTCCTCGGTCTGCGGACGTGGAAGATATACCTCGAAATCTCTAGGGCAGTCGCCTCGCCTCAGGGGTGATAGGACTGGGTAGAAGTTCCTGGATCTGCACATGAAAAACATGCGCAGAAAGGGCATGAGTACATCACAACGGTACTCAGTAAATGCCAAGCCTAACCTCGGGTGGGTAGTGACGAGGAAGGTCAGGGCCCTATTGAGATTAAGTAAATAATAAGATGACAGGATAAGGTAAACAATATAATTTAGAATTTACAGTAAGAGTCTATACAGGATAGTAGGAGTACAATAACAGAAGCAGGAATAAAGACAAAACCACAAGGAAACACCACTCACAACAACGATAATAACCGGGGATCTCTTGGTATCCTTACTATATACACTAGGGATCTCTTGGTATCCCGAGGATCTCTTGGTATCCTCAATATATGACAGGGATCTCTTGGTATCCCGAGGATCTCTCGGTATCATCAATATATGCCAGAGATCTCTTGGTATCCCGAGGATCTCTCGGTATCCTCAATATACGTGCCATGGATCTCTTAGTATTCCGCACCTCAGTCCAGATCATAAATACGTGCAGGGGATCTCCCGAAATGTCGTCCCGTAGTCCCAACTTAAAACACACAGCAACAACTCAAGAATATTAAATTAAATGCTAATGTCGTACTAGGTAAACAGTTAATTCTAGCCTAACATGTTTCACGTAATACAATTAAGGCAGTTTAAGCAAATAGGCAATTAAGTCAACTAAGAATGCTTTCCTAACTAACAACAGGCTAAGTTTGCAAGTAGAATAACCAGGAAAAAAAGGAACTCAGTTTAAATACTTAAGTAAAATCGGATTTTCAACAATTAGCTCAAGTACGCACTCGTCACCTCACGTACAAAGCATTTCAATTATCAAATATATTATATCCTAAGGGGAAGGTCCCCCACACAAGGTTAGACAAGCCACTTACCTCGAACCAGATCAAAATCAACCCCACACCACGTCTTTGCCACGAGTACTCAACTCCAAATAGCCCAAATATATTCAATTCAATTGCATAACGTGAATAACACTTCAAATAACTGATTCTACAATCAAAGTCTAAGCTAATACGCGAAATTATATAAAATAACCAAAATGCCCCTAGGGCCCACATCTCAAAATCGGTGAAACTTATATTTTCAGAAATTACGTACTCTTACGAGTCTATACATAACAATAACACTGAAATCGGGTTCCAAATGACCCCTCAAATCCTCATTTAAAGGCCTTTTAAACTCAAGCCCTAATTACCCATTTTCCCCAAAAGTTTCACCACTAATTAGGTCTTTAATCACATAAAAATGAGTTATGAAGTCAAGAATGTTACCTCCAAGTGATTACCCTTTATTTTCTAAAAAATCTCTCTTAAAAGCTTCAAACTCGGATGAAAATAGAGGAAACTAGGCTAAAATTCGCGAAATAAGCCTTTTAAAACATTCTGCCCAGATATTTAATTTCCTTCTTCGCGAACGCGGTCAAGGCCTCGTGTTCGTGAAGCTCAAAATACCGTTGACCAAAAATCCTCTTACGCGAACGCGACACGGCCCTCGCGAACTCAATGCTTCCATTGGCCCACTCTTCGCAAACCCGTTGCACCTCTCGCGAATGTGAAGAACAACTTCACCTTGAACCCAGCTGACCACTTTCTTCTACGCGAACGCGATGCCCTTCCCGCGAACGCGATGATCAAACATCATAACCCTTCGCGAACGTGGAGCCTACCTCGCGAATGCGAAGGCAAAAATTCCATCAACCCCTACTGCAAATTTTTAAAATGATCCGTTGAGCATCCGAAACACACCCGAGGCTCCCGGGACCTCAACCAAAGGCACCAACATATCCTAAAACCTCATTCAAACTTGTACCAATCTTCAAAGCACTTCAAACAACATCAAATTCTCCAAAACACATCGGATTCAAGCCTAAGTTTCTAAAAATCTTCAAAATTTCGCTTTTGATCAAAAGCCAAAACAAACTACCTCCGAATGACCTGAAATTTAGCACACACATCCCAAATGACATGACGAAACTACCGAAACTCTCAGAATTCCATTCCGACCCTCGGATCAAAATCTCGCTATCGAACCGAAAACTCCAAAAATTGACTTTTGGCATTTCAAGCCTAAATTAGCTACAAACTTCCAAAACACAATCCGAATACATCCCTAAGCCCAAAATTATCTAACGGAGCTAACGAAACCATCAGATTTTGATTCTGAGGCCGTCTTCACACTGCTCCGACTACGGTCAACTTTCCAACACTTAAGCTCTCAATTAGAGACTAAGTATCCTAAAACTCTCCGAAACTTAAAAGCAATCATCCAGGCAAATCAAAATAGCAAAATTAAACTTGGGGGAAGCAGTTAATAGGGGATCGGAGCGTAAATTCTTAAGACGATCGGCCGGGTCGTCACAAGTTAAAACCTCAAAATTCAAATTTCAGGACATTGTGTCCTAAAGTTCGAAAATTGTGTCCAAAAGTTCGAATGTTATGTCTTGAATTTTAAATTAGCAGTTCAAATCCTGAATTTCAAATTAGCAGCTCAAAAATTCAGGACACTATGTCCTGAATTTTCAAATTCAAGATAATTAATCCTGAAGTTTGGGTAAATTGGCTAACCTTTACATATATTATAAATTATAGATATATTTTAAATAGCGAACTTAAAAATGACTATTGCTGCACTTCACCTGTCAAAGAAATGGAAACCTGAGATTCGTAAAAAAAGTGAAAAAAGAACTAACTTTTGAGTTTTGATCATATTTATCAACAAAACTATTATTCGTACCCACGCTATGCGCGGCCAAAATCAAAGAAAATTTAGAAACTTATTTGTTTGATATAGTAAAAGAAAGTTATCGTATCGCACTGATATATTTAAAATTATGTATACTTCAATATAAATTTATATTAAAAATTTTAATTGATACTTAATATTATATCACGATCTTAATTACTCATCTATTTCGTATACCTTTCATCTATTTCATCTATTTCGTATTTCTTATACTGCTGCTATGTTATTTTGTGTTATGTTGTGTATTTTACGTTATTTTTAGTATGAGTCTATTGATAGTACTAACTTATTGTCTCTCTTGTTGATGTCTTGAGCCGAGGGTCTCCTGGAAACAGCCTCTCTGCCCACGGGGTAGGGGTAAGGTCTGCGTACATATTACCCTCCCCAGACCCCACTTGTGGAATTATACTGGGTTGTTGTTGTTGTTGTTGTTGATCTTAATTACTCATTTTATATGAAAATAAAAAAAGTTCTTGCCATATCCCTGAAATTGACATTAACAAAAATTAATAATCTTACATTATACCAAAAGCCTTTAATTCATATATGTTTGATAACACTATATTTTTAATACAAAATTTCATAAACAAATAGAAGCCATATTTACCGATATTCCAAAAAGCCAAAATAATAATAGGATTCTTTTAACTTAAGTTAATATCGTTAAAACTGAACATCCAACTAAACTGAAGCATATCACATAAAAAGAAGTTGACCGAATATGAAACCTACTCAAGTTCTAACTACATATATTTGAACTCTTTCTGCACTACAACAAAAATTATAGTGTCGAAGCCTTCCAAACTTTCAGTAAATATAATTAGAAGGAGTCTTAACGCAAAATATAAAAGGAAGACTTAATAACACAAATAAAATAACTTGATGAAAAGAGAGTTGTATTTCAAAAATGAAAGGGATAAAAGCTCTAGTAAGGACCTCTAATCCCCTAATTCAAAAAATGATTTTGGATTCTCCCTTGTCTCCAACAGAGACTAACCACCACTTTCTGTTCAACTAACAAAACAAACCCAAATCTAAAAGAATATAATCATCCTTCTATATGCACCACCTTCAGATAATAATTAACACCAAATTAATTCAACTTCTAGCAGAAATGGCTCCTTATGTTAGATTACCTCCGGAGGCGTATCTATAGCCTGCAATACGGCACACGTGCATTCATGGTCCGTCCGTCAAATTAGATATTTTATGTACATATTTTTTAAAATTTATCCAGTATTATGTATTGGCACTCATGTTCCATAAAAGTTGAATGATGCACTTGGTTAAATACTTAATTAATTTCCCTCCTTTTTAGTAGTACACCCATATTATCGAAATCCTAGATCCGCTTCTGTTTACCTCTTTCTACCATTGATGAACTACATATGTCTCAGTGTTGACAAAGTGAGGATCTTATTTCTGGAAAAACGTAGATCAACCACTTCCATCTTAAGCCCTTCAAAAATATCTTTCAATTAAATTACTACAAAAAATTCAAAAGATGCCGTTTATTATAATACTCAATCCATAATAGGACATATGATATCTATCTTTTTCTTTGGACTTGAGTCGGTACGGTATAACAATTCCAAAAAATTAAACGTGTAAGCTTGTACCAGTACACACTTGTAACCATATCACTTGCTGAAAGCGCTACGAATATTTATATTATTCTAGATATTCAGAACCCTGCCACGTATTCCTTGAGATATTTTCGAGCCCCAAAAAAGATGGTTAATTAAGGACACGTGTCGCCTAGATGTTCACTTGCGTCCACACTCTTACTTTGACCCTAAGAAATATCATATCCACAATTGTTTGTATCATCTAATGAAACAGATCCACGTAGCATCATTTTTCTAATTTTTTTTTGGGTAATGATAGGCAGTTAATTTATATATATATTCTTTGCCAGTAGCCGACCAGATAACCTTCGGAAAAATAAGAATGAGTGACAACCACAGTAAAAAACGGTTGTTCAATTCAGCCGGAGACTCGTCGGAATCGGAAGGTTCTGGAATCTACGATGAGAGGATTCTCATCCCCGTCTTTGCTTCAATTAATTGGGATATCCGTACACTCTGTCAAATGTCGTGTGTTAACAGAAAGCTCCGTGCAGTAGCAAAAAGGATTCTCTGGAGAGAGATGTGTGTGTATCGCGCTCCGCAAATGATAACGGCGTTAACTGACGGTTCGCCTAGCGGTAGAATTGGCGGCGGATGGCAAGCTATGGCTAAATTGATGTTTTTCTGCAACGGATGCCGGTCCAGCCAACATTTTCAAGTGGGCGAACCGGCACCGGGTCACTTCGTGAAAACGTCCCGGTTTTCAAAAACTTCCGGTCGGAGTTTTCTAGTGAAGACATGTAGAAATGATTTGCTGTACGTAAGTGATCCGTGTGAGCATCCAACTGGGGATAAGGATGACGATTTGGGGATATTTAGAGGGGTATTTTGGGGATTTATGAGGTCGAGGACAAGGGCGTGTTTGATTAGAAGACAGGTGCAGCTTGAAGAGAGAATTAAATGTCCGTTTTGTGGGGCGCGGGTTTGGAGTATGACGGCGGCTCGGCTCGTTCCTAAAAGCGCGGCGCGGTGGCTTGGTTCAATGGAGAGTGGGTTAGAGTACTTTGTGTGTGTGAATGGGCATTTACACGGAGCTTGTTGGTTGGTTCCTTTATCGTCTGATGAAGGCGAAGAAAAAGTCGGTGATGAAGATGAAGATGAAGGCGAAGATAGCAGCGAGGAAGCTTTTGACGGCGAATATTTTTATCATGGGAATCAGATCGTAAGAAATGGCCAAATGGGTCTCTCGATGGTCTAAAATCAATCGGGCTTACTTCTTGATGGAAGAAATATCGCCGGACAATTTATAGGTTAGAATTTCATTTACTGTTGATTCGATGAACCCATAAGTTATGAGCTAGATCCGCCATCAGAGTTTGCCGGCAGCTATTTTTCGACCTGGCGCCATACAGGTATACAAGTTCCTGATCGTCCCACGAGTTTCCAACCAGGAATTTCAAAAACAGAGAGAGAAGGAAGAAAGGGGAAGGTTTTTTTTTTT